>JAODAL010051025.1:0-26975 GCA_025379985.1 Phyllomedusa bahiana | reverse complement strand
CGGGAGTCTTGCGGTACATTTATGCTTGATTTAGCTACCTGAGTGAGAGGGTGAGCGCAGTGGAGATAAATCTAACCCCATTACAGTGTCCCCGGTCACGAGCTGGTGAGCGCGTACGTGACACACACACATATATATATATATATATATAGAAAGACAGATATCTGTGTGTATATATATTAATAATATAATAATATATATATATAATATATATAATATATATATAATACATACAAATGATAGATAGATAGATAGATAGATAGATAGACAAATATGTGTGTATATATATGTGTATATATATATATATATATACTGGGTGAAATGAACATTGAATATATTTCTGAAGGTGTTTTTGTCATGAAAATCTCCCCTGTCTAATTCCCACAGATAAGGAAATAAAACCGTGGATGTCCATGAAGGTATGTGTAATAATGAGAGATTACACAGGGAGAAAGTATTGAACAACAAAAAGAAAAAAGATTGCCAGCAACTTTGATATATCCAAAGAACTTCTGCATTTATTGACATGAAATATGTGGAGACAAACCGCCAGGCATGGCGACAATAAGAAACTGACGCGTTTCGAGTCCCTCCGGACTCTTAATCGTAGTACACTGATTTGCACAAAAGAGCTTACATTTATACAAATAATAACTAACATCTAACAACCTCACCTGTGTCTCGGCATGTCCGACATGTCCAGCCGCACCACACGCATGCGCAGCACAACTTCCGGGATGCGCAACTGCACGTCTAAGCGTCCAGCAGCAGAGAGCCGCCCAAAAAGAGGGCAGAAATCCCCACTGTCGAACACGCCTCCATAATCTTTTTTCTGTCTTGCAGTTGCTACACCAGAGAGCAGCCACACAGCCCGGACTCTTGGATTGGTGAGCTGGCTTTCAAATCTTTTTTGTCTAGAAAGTATTGAACACATGAAGGAGGAGAGGTGCAGAAAATTCATGACTCCAGTTGAAATCTATCAGTGATTAGAAAGCAATCCTGAAACTTAATGATAAATAATATTAGCTGTTTCAACTGATGGCATGTAAGAAGGTGTCTCATTGCCAGGGTGCCACACAAGAAATATCTGATGGTGGGCAAAACCAGTGAGCTGTCTCAAGACCTTCACAACCTTATTGTAGCAAAACATACTAATGATATTGGTTACAGAAGGATTTTTAAACTACTGAAGGCACCAGTGCGCACTGTTGGGGCCATAGTCCAGAAGTGGAAATAAACGAATTTCACCTTAAATTGGCCATGACCAGATGTTCTTCGCAAGATTACAGACAGAGTAGTGAAAAGAATTATGAGAAGAGTTGTCTAAGAACCAAGGACCCTCTGTGGAGAGCTACAGAATGACCTGGAACCAGCAGGTACAATTGTATAAACGAAAACAATAAACAATGCACTAAACCTTCATGGCCTGTATGCACACTCACAACACAAGACTCAATTGCTAAACAAAGAGCATGTTTAAAGTTTGCTCAACAACATTTAGACAAGCTTGTGAAATGCATGGATTGAAATGCATGCATTTAGTCTGTTCAGATAAGACCATGTTTGGAGGCCAAAAGGCGCTGCTTATCACTCCAAAGACACAATACAAACAGTGAAGTGTGGAGGTGGGAACATCATGGTGTGCAGCTTTATTTAGGCACATGGTACTGGCAAATTTCATATAACAGAAGGAAGGAGTAATGGACAAATGTACCAAAACATTTTGAAAAAAATCTGCTGCCATCTGCCAGAAGGATGACGATGAAACAACAGTGGACATTTCAGCAAGACAATGATCCCAAACACACAGCCAAGGAAACTCTTAATTAATTTCAGAAAAGGAAAATAAATCTGTTAGAATGGCCTAGGCAATCACCTGATCTGAATCTAATAGAAAATCTATGGAAGGAATTAATGCTCAGAGTTCATAAAAGGAGCCAACAGAACCTTCAGGATTTGAAAAGTGTTTGTGTGGAAGAATGGGTCAAAATACCACCTTAGCAATGCATGCGACTAGTTTCTCCATACAGGAAGCATCTTGAATCTGTCATAACTAACAAAGGCTTTTGCACAAAGTATTAAGTACATTTCCCTAAGTGTGATTAATACTTTTTCCCTGTGTCATTTCTCTTTAGCACACATAACTTAATTAATGGACATCTATGATTTGATTTCTTTGCCTGTGTGGATCAGATGGGTTATTGCCGACATCTGGTGAGAATTTCATGTCAATAGCACCTTTAGAATTATATGTACTTAAAAAATAGGTTTGAAAACTACTTAAAAGTGGCCAGGCTCATGTCCTGTATAGAGAGAGGGTGGGCCTTCAAGCATTTACTATTATGAGCACAAAGATCTTCAATTCAAAATTGGTGGTTTCTAAAAGAGGACAATAGTTTAGTATGGAAGATTAAGAGGGCCATATTTTCCAGACCAGACAGACAGATATTTTATATACTGAACTTTCAGCAGTGTTTTGCAGTGCCAAGTTGACAGTAATGGAAATAGGTGCTAGACACAAAACCAAACTCTCTTTGAAGGGTTATAATGTGCAAGACCTAGCAGCAGCTCCAATACCAATCCAACATTTATACATAATAAAGTAAAACAAACACTGTTATTTATATACACAAACTAAGGTTGTTAATTTAAGCATGATATGTAAAAGATTGTCTGCTATGTACTTTTTAATATAAATATTTTTTAACAAGCATTAAAATATTTTGTTGTTTTGTGCCTTTAGGCTATATTTTCTTTCAATACTCAGCCTTGGCATCATCTAATTTCAAGCTAAGGAAAATAAAATTGCATTAGTTTTTATAATCCGTCAAAGTAACAAGTTGGTGTTGACATAACCCACTGTAAAGGTCTTTATATTTCTACCGCAACTTTATTTTGCCGACATTTTATCAAATGCCACAAAAACTTGTAAATAATTACAAGGTCAATAGAATATTTTTAGAGATTTGCTACAGGTCAGATACTGCATGCATGACAGAAAATGCTTTGTTTTGGCTTTGGCTTCAACTAAAATTTACCTGTCACTGAAATACAAGACATTACTTAATACATACCAATTGTGACATGTACATGTACATTAGATTAAGTGCAAATGGAAATGTGTCCAACCTGCTGCTTTGACTCTTTTTCCTTCCAGCTGCTGGTTTTTGTAAATACCACCTTTCTTTCCTCAGTGGTAATCTTTTGATATAGGGATTATGCTGTGTTTTTTGAGCCAGTTAAATGTCTTCCTCCAGCTACTTGACCCATTATGATGTTGAACAGTGAAAAACTACAGCCACATGCCCCCCATTCCCTTTGAAAATGTTGTTTTTAAATATGCATGCATCTACACATGTAACGAGTGAAGAGTGAACTCATGTCACTCACCATTAACCCTAGAGCTAGGACGACGGGTAGGCGAGGGTAGACAACAGCCTAGTGCGCCACTTCACCCCAGACAGGGAGAAGGTGCAAGAAGGCATATATGAGGCTAAATTCTCCATTGGGTGCAGCGTTATGTGCCTTATTTTCCTACGACACTTGAATACCTTGTCTCAGTCCTGCTTAGAGCATTACCTTGTAATCAAAATGAAAAATGAATGTAGAAAGCTAATCAAGTGTTTTGTTATTTGTGTTTACATATGTGTGCTAGTGGTTGTATTATTCTTGGCTTCTTTTAAAGGTTTGAGTGGCCTTTATTCAATGATGTTTCAAACTCTTTAAACTTTCATTGATATTCTTATCTAGTCTAGTCTAGTATCTCCTTTTTTCGGGTATGGCTAATCAATGTTAAAATTACGTTGTTAGCATACTCTTTTATATCACTTAGAGGCCTAGTGCTATAATTTCAGACATAGATTGATCTTTTTTTTCAATAAAAGAAAATTGGGTATTTAGGGCAGCATGTATGAAATTTGGCATTTAAACACCAAATTTAATGCGCATTAAAATAGCATAGAATGTGCCTGATTTATGAACCCGCTCTACAGCGCATTCTAGCATTAGGACAACATTTCTGGCTCAGGTATACCACTTTGAAAGTGGTTTACCTGTTCCAGCAGTAATGCACCTAGAAATGACATAGCGAAGCTATAAATCTATAGCTTTGTATGGTTCAAGTGTGATCCACCTCCCGCACGCCCCCTGAAATCAGGCGCATTACAAAGTGCCACTTGCGCTCTGTAATGCACCTGATAATGGCGTTCAGGAGGCATTTCAGTGAAGCGAACATACATTCATGTGTTCATATGTGTCCCCCTTAGTGCTTTGTTTAGTAAAAATTACTTTAAAAATCAGCTATTGTATCTTGTATATGTACTCATCTAAATGGATGACTTTGCTGAAGATGTTGCCCTGTTACTTAGTGACACCTGTACACACAGAAGGATTATTTTTTTTGTCATACAGATATTCTTTTCTTCTTACCCTCATAAGTAAACAAGATTACTCAGGCTATGTTACTTTGCTGAATAGGCCTATATGCTGCTTTTCTTCATGGTAGGACACAATTCATGCATGTGGACCTATGACTAAATGTGGTTTCTGGCTTGTTGTCATGAAAAAGTGATCTAAGTTTGTGGACATCTGTACTGCTTTATCACCTCAGATTATGAGTATAGCTTTTGCATCATTACGGGTATTAAGCAAATATGACAAAAGATAGCAAACATATTTGCTAAGTCTCTATTCTAGGACTTCAGCTCATGTTTAACTACAATATTTGATAGTCATGGATTTGTTTTCTCTTCAGATTGTGTCTTTTTGTAAAACGAATTATGGAACACCAATATATGTCACTCTGACAACAAGGTTAGTTTGAAACTGACCTCAGCTAGTTTTATTCTTCAGGAAACAGAAATCCTAGGCCATCTGGACACTAGCTAAACACAGATAACCCTCCTTAGGTATAGCCTGGGCCTATTGCCTAGCACCACATACAGAAGTAATGATATCAATATCCACCAGTTCAGGTTTCTTCAGGTCACACCTACAACACCTGATTTTCTCCAGGCTGGGAAAAAGAGCATTATCCACAGCTGAGCAGCTGCCCTCTTGTCTGAAGAGCTCACACATTTTCTAAAAATAAAAAGAGATAGGAAGTACGCTCCCTAGTGTACAAATGCTTAGGATACAAATATCCCTAATCTAGTGTGTAAAGGTTTTCTCCTCACGTTATGTGGTTGGGCTTCGGCAGGCACAAGACTCTGTGAGCTTTTCCGGGTCACCGGTACCGAGAGTAAGACAAGGTTGCAGCCGATCGCTCACACATCTGTCCACAAGGGGGCAATTGCTTAGTAAAAAGCTACACAATGGATAAGAACCAGCTCACACCAGTATGCAGAAAAACTACATATAAGGGAGATTGTTCAAATGCAGAAACACTGATGAATAGTATTGATCGAAACATTCTAGAAAAGTTAAGTTCGAGTAGAACAAATAGATTTTTTTTAGAACTGGAACTGAATCGAACATTTTACTCATTTGAGTAATGTTCTAGTTCTAGTTTGACACGTTATTTTCAGTTTCATTTTCTGCATCTTTCTGTACTTTTGACGGCCATCCAATCACTTTTCTACACTTTTGGCAGCAATCGAATCAGTGCAGAGCACAGAGAAGTGTCAAAAATCTCATCGCTGAGGTGTAGGGCTCTCACCAGCTGCTAAAATCACATGACCATGTTATATATACACTCACCGGCCACTTTATTAGGTACACCATGCTAGTAACGGGTTGGACCCCCTTTTGCCTTCAGAACTGCCTCAATTCTTCGTGGCATAGATTCAACAAGGTGTTGCAACGATGCTCAATTGGTACCAAGGGGCCCAAAGAGTGCCAAGAAAATATTCCCCACACCATGACACCACCACCACCAGCCTGAACCGTTGATACAAGGCAGGATGGATCCATGCTTTCATGTTGTTGACGCCAAATTCTGACCCTACCATCCGAATGTCGCAGCAGAAATCGAGACTCATCAGACCAGGCAACGTTTTTACAATCTTCTACTGTCCAATTTTGATGAGCTTGGGCAAATTGGAGCCTCAGTTTCCTGTTCTTAGCTGAAAGGAGTGGCACCCGGTGTGGTCTTCTGCTGCTGTAGCCCATCTGCCTCAAAGTTCGCCGTACTGTGCGTTCAGAGATGCTCTTCTGCCTACCTTGGTTGTAACGGGTGGCTATTTGAGTCACTGTTGCCTTTCTATCAGCTCGAACCAGTCTGCCCATTCTCCTTTGACCTCTGGCATCAACAAGGCATTTCCGCCCACAGGACTGCCGCTCACTGGATGTTTTTTCTTTTTCGGACCATTCTCTGTAAACCAAGAGATGGTTGTGCGTGAAAATCCCAGGAGATCAGCAGTTTCTGAAATACTGAGACCAGCCCTTCTGGCACCAACAACCATGCCACGTTCAAAGGCACTCAAATCACCTTTCTTCCCCATACTGATGCTCGGTTTGAACTGCAGGAGATTGTCTTGACCATGTCTACATGCCTAAATGCACTGAGTTGCCGCCATGTGATTGGCTGATTAGAAATTAAGTGTTAACGAGCAGTTGGACAGGTGTACCTAATAAAGTGGCCGGTGAGTGTATTTCACTGTATTGCCTTGTGAATGACATTTTCAGCTCACTCTCTGTACTGTACAGACTGCTCTTAGTTAGATAGCATTGTCCTCTCCCTTGACAGCAATAGTTAGGGAGTTTTATTATGCTGGCTGCATCTTTCCCACACCCAGAATCTGTTATTTGGTGACATTTGCAGGCTCACATAATGCCTAACTCTCATATACATGGATATATATGACACAGAGTGCTTGGATTTTCTATATCACACTCAGTGCCCAAAAGTTTAGTTTTTGCCATTTTGGGGGCTCAGTAATTGTATACCACACCGTCTCCAAATCTCCTATGTGTCAAAGGGACTTTTGGGCACCCTCAGGATGCAGGGCCCCGTAGCAGCTGCTACTGCTACACCTCCTGTAGCTACACCCTGCCGCCTCCACCTGAAAAATATTTCACAAATCCGCTCATTCCTCAACCCTGATAATTAGAGATGGGCAAATCGATTCTAACGAAGTGGAATTCGTTTAGAGTTTCAGAAAAACTTCAATTCTGAACGAAGTCGAAGTTTGGGGTGCTTCGCGGGAACGAAGCGTGCTTTTGATTGATAAAATGGTTGCGAGCACATGGCGTTACATGGGACAAAGAAGTCTGGGAGGAAGAAGGGCGTAGCCTTCATGACATGTGCAGAGATGAAGCCAATCAGAGACCGGCGGGATTCTGTGACGTCACCGCACTATATAAGTTCGGGTGCGACGCTGGCAGCAACTCATTTTTATACAGTGATTTTTGGGGGGTGTCACAGCTTGTCTTAGAGACTGCTTTTCTTACGTTCTAATTCTGATTTTGTGGGGTATTGGAACTGGTCCAGTGTGCGTCCAATGCAGCTGCATATACATTTTAATGCTATCTGCTCAGTTCTTCAGCACATTGAATATCCAAGGGTTATCTAAGCTGTTCCGGGTTGTATTCATTTAAAGAAACAGCGTTTTTACAATCCAAATACCACTTCATTTTTGGTTGCTCATTTTCTTTTGCGCAATTTAGACCCAGGGGTTTAAATTTAAAGCTTGTTCTGGCTGTTGTGGTCACTAAAGAAACGTTCTTTTTCACCTCCGAAGAAGAAATTTTGCCTGTACATAATTCATAACCGAAGTTAATTACAAGTTTTTTCTGTTGTTGTGTACCGTAAATACACGCCATTTTAACACGCTACAAAGCTGGAAATTTTTGGTTGCTTATTTCTTTTGCGCAATTTATTTCCAGGGGTTAATTAAGCGTTGTTTGCTGTTGTGGTCACTAAAAGAAAAACGTTCTTTTTAAACCTCCAAAGAAGAAATTTTGCTGTAGCATAATTCATAACCGAAGGTTAATTACAATTTTTTCTGTCATTGTGTACCGTAAAATACACGTCATTTTAACATGCTACAAAGCTGGTAATTTTTGGTTGCTCATTTCCTTTGCGCAATTTAGATCCAGGGATTAATTAAGCGTTGTTCTGCTGTTGTGGTCACTAAAAGAAACTTTCTTTTTCCACTGCCAAAAAAGAAATTTTGCCTGTAGCATAATTCACAACCGAAGGTTAATTACAAGTTTTTCTGTTGTTGCGCACCGTAAAATACACGCCATTTTAACACGTTACAAAGCTGGTAATTGTTGGCAGCATATTTCTTTTGCGCAGTTTACATCCAAAGGTTAACTAAGTATTTATCTGCAGTTGTATTTAGTAAAAGAAACGTTCTTTTTCACCGCTCATTTTTTCCTGCAGCATAATTCATATCCGAAGGTTAATTAAGCCTGTTTGTGCTTCTATATTCAGTAAAATACACAGTGTTTTTAAACGGCACATACAAGTAAATTTTTCCTGCCCATTTGTGGAGCGCACTTTATATCCAAGGGTTACCCAAGCTTGTTAGAGGGTTCATTTGGAGTCAAATACAGGGTGTGTATTTATCATATACAGATATCTTCATCAAACAGTGTCTGTACATTTTATAACAAAAAGTATTTTCAGACAGAGAGGTGGCAGGTCTTCATCTGCGAGTGGCAGTGGCAAAAAACATTCCTGGAGCGGGCCCAGTTTCGAAAGCACAGCAAGGGGACGTCGCAGCAGGGGTCAACTCGGTGAGGGCCACAACTGCCGCTGTCATCTAACGGCATGTGTTTTTCAGCAACCCAAGGGTTTTCTTGATTGGTTGACTGGTCATCCACTTCCTCCCAGATGACATCTGACAACTCCAGCCAAGAGTCGGTGGGAACGTCAGACAAACCTTTTTTTTGGGCCCATGGCCCGGTGAGGGGTCAGCGGCCCTCACCTGTCCTCAACCCGCCTCTGTCCCATCCGGTTCCCTCAGCTTGAGATCTACTGTGTGGTCTGGGCTCAGTGCCACTATACAGCGAGGATGAGGAGGACAGTCAGCATCTACTCAGCAGCGAATAAATGGGGCCAATATCCCCTGCTTCTTGCAGTAGGCGGCAAAGTATAGATGTGGAGAGTGGCATTGTAGGTCATGTTGTGAGGGGCAGCCTCTACATCCCAAAAGACCGGTGATGAGGACGCAGTGATGATGAAACACAAATCGATTGATGATTTTGCCGACCGCACTTGGGAGCCGGGGGGAAGCAAGGGCTTCATCATCGTCAGGAAAAGGGGGGCGTCGTTGTGCGTCAGGCAGCGGGCAGCCAGCAAGTGGGTTGTGTGGCCGTGAGTCAGAAGCGGTAGAATCAATGTGAGGTTGGGAGGGCCAAGCGGCCACGGGGTAGAAACCTGCTTCGCAGGGTCCAACAAAGTAGCGGCACAGGGGCTCAGCGAAGGAGCAGCGGTAGTAGTCACTCATGTGGGAGCGTTGGCGGTTTAAAAACAGTTACTCGGCGGTGTGGCAGTTCTTTGCTAAGACACCGGAGGAGCCGATTATGGATATATGTAGAATCTGTAGGCAGAAAGTGAAGCGTGACCAGGGAACTAACTTTGGCACCACGGCCCTGCGTCAACACATGCAGCGACACCATCCGGTGGCCAGTGAGAAACGTGTCTCAGATGTGGTGGTCCATTCTGCCGCTGCACCAACAGCAGCAGCAGCGCCCAGTGGCACGCATGCCATTGCAGCCAGTCAAGGCTCCACCACCTCTGCAGAGGGAGTTGTTCTCTTTGCCATCATCTCTCGGTTTCCCGATGCACTCTGCCACCCAGTTAGAAGGTCCGCTGGGGCTACTGGAGCCAACTGGATGTGTGGCCGCAACTTGCCGAGTTTGCAGTGGAGAAGCTGTCCTGCCCGGCCAGTTGTGGCATCAGAGCGGGGGTTCAGTGCAGCGGGGGCCATCGTTACCCCAAGGAGAACCCGCTTGTCCACGGGAAATGTGGAACGACTGACCTTTGTCAAGATGAATCAGGCGTGGATCGGCCAGGATTTCCACACACCAATGCCTTAGGCTGTGAGAAATGAGTCTGGGTTCAAACTACCTGCCTCGCCACTATTCGGATGCCGCCACCCGCCTGATGCCACACATCTGCTGACAGTTTCTCCATCTGCCTACCACCATCCCTTAACCCGGGCCTTTTTATGCCCCCCTCCACACTCTGTCATTGTGCCACTCTGTGGCCTACTACTGTTTTGCCCCCTCCAGAATTTTCATTGTGCCACTCTCTGACCTCATGCTTTCTGCTGTGGCTGTTGCCGTGCCCTCCCCACTGTGTCATTGTGCCACTCTTGACCTCATGCTGCTGCCCGCCGTGTCCCTCCACTTTTGTCATTGTGCCACTCTGTGGCCTACTTACTGTTTTGCCACCATCAGAATGGGCATTTTGCCACTCTCTGACCTAAGCTGCTGCTGTTGCTCCTTTCCGGACCTACACACTGTGTCATTGTGCCACTCTCTGACCTCATGCTGCTGCTGCTGTCACCTCCACACCCTGTCATTGTGCCACTCTCTGACCTCATGCTGTTGCTGCCGTCACCTCCACTCTGTCATTGTGCCACTCTCTGACCTCATGCTGCTGCTGCCGTGACCTCCACTCTCTGTCATTGTGCCACTCTTTGGCCTACTACTGTTTTGCCACCTCCAGAATGTCATTGTGCCCTGCCTGACCTCATGCTGCTGCTGTGGCTGTTGCCGTGCCCTCCACACTCTGTCATTGTGCCACTTTCTGACCTCATGCTGCTGCTGTGGCTGCTGCCGTGACCTACACACTCTGTCATTGGTCTACCGTCTGACCTCATGCTGCTGCTGTGGCTGCTGCCGTGACCTCCACACTCTGTCATTGTGCCACTCTATGGCCTACTCCTGTTTGTGTTACCTCCACACTCTGTCATTGTGCCACTCTCTGACCTCATGCTGCTGCTGCTGCTGATGCTGTGACCTCCACACTCTGTCATTGTGCCACTCTCTGACCTCATGCTGCTGTTGCTGCTGCGGTCACCTCAACACCCTGTCATTGGGCCACTCTGTGGCCTACTCCTGTTTTTGCCACCTCCAGAATGTCATTGTGCCACTGTCTGACCTAATGCTGCTGCTGTGGCTGCTGCCGTAACCTCCACACTCTGTCATTGTGCCACTGTCTGACCTCATGCTGCTGCTTTGGCTGCTGCTGTGCCCTCCACACTCTGTCATTGTGACCCTCTGTAGCCTACTCCTGTTTTTGCCACCTCCAGAATGTCATTGTGCCACTCTCTGACCTCATGTTGTTTTGGCTGCTGCCGTCACCTCCACACTCTGTCATTGATGTTGCCACCTGAGCCCTCAGCTTGTTTTTTTCCAGCTGTCGCTGCCATGACTTTATCAGGCTACATTCCCGCTTGAGTTTTTTGGTCAGTTTTGCCCTCTTAAGTGCCCAGGGAATTTTATAGTGAAGTGATTCTAAGAGCGGCGGCAGTCATATGCGTGTCATACTAAAACACAACATTGTATAAAGACCAAGCTCTCTCTGCATATTTAAGCATGGCACAACGTTCTACAGCACCCTGCAGGCTCTTTGCAGCCTGGAAATAGCTTTTTATTAACGCGATTCCTCCCGAAGCAATTCGGACCGAAACAAATTTTGTCGGAAAATTCGGCGAAGTCACCGAATCGAATATTTGAGAAATTCGCCCATCTCTACTGATAATACAAAAATGCTTGTCCATGCCCTTGTCATGTCCCACCTAGACTACTGCAACATCCTTCTCTGTGGCCTCCCATCTAGCACTCTTGCTCCCCTTCAATCCATCCTCAACTCTGCTGCCCGTCTTATCCATCTCTCTCCTTGCTACTCCCCTGCCTCTCCCCTCTGCCAATCCCTTCACTGGCTACCCATTGCCCAGCGAATTCACTTCAAGTTGCTAACCATGACCTACAAGGCTCTCCATAACCTCTCCCCTCCATACATCTCTGCCTTAATCTCCAGATACTCCCCCTCATGCAATCTCCGCTCCTCACAGGACGTCCTTCTCTGCTCTCCTTCTATCAGGTCCTCACACAACATCTCCAAGATTTCTCTCGTGCTTCCCCCACACTCTGGAACTCACTTCCCCAACACATCAGACTCTCTTCCACTTTCACCAGCTTCAAAAGCAACCTGAAAACCCATCTTTTCAGGATTGCCTATAAACTAGTACCCCTGCTGTCACTACACCCCCCACAAACATGTCTGCCCCACCTTCTGTCTCCTTCCCCCTTCCTTGTAGATTGTAAGCCTTCGCGGGCATGGTTCTCTTTCCCTCTGTGCCAGTTGATTGTCACATACTGTCAGCATTGAACTCATATGTCTTATGTTAGGTGTGTAACCCTCTGGAATGAACACGGCCCTGGAATCAATGGCGCGGTAAAATAAACAAGAATACTAATAAGAAGAATCCACCCCTGCTTGCAAGATTTTCAGTGAGCCATTGAAAGGAATTAAGTATTTTAGCCTCTCAATTTTTTATGTCACTCTTAGAGCCAAATTTTCTTCACTAAGTGATTCCACATATCCACTTTACTGTTATGGATGGTAATTACAGCTTCTCCTCACCTGAATAGGTATAAAAATTAACCAGAATATCTTCTCCCATTGACTTTAATGGGATTCTAGTTCGACTCGAACCTACTACTGTTCTAAGTTCTAATCGAACTAGAACATTTTACTCTTCGCTCATCTCTGCTGATGAACAATATGCTGCTTTCTATATTTTTTGTCCAGACATGGAGCTATGAATATGGCCATATGTCTGTGTTTTTAAGTAAATAATGTCCCATTTTTCTGTAATTTTTTGGTAAATTACTAGTAAAGTTAGACACACTGAAGCATGATTTTCCAAAATGTTGAAGATGTTGTTACTTTTTACATAGCATGTGACTTTTATGTTCAGTCCCTCCCCAATTAGATAGTGAGGTTAATAACATGTCATCAATAGGCCTGACACAAAAAAAATGGTATGATTTAAATCAAAACCATTGCTGACATTGTGCCTGCAATAACAAACTTTTACACAAAAATGTACACAGCAGAATATAAAACAAGGCAAATTTATTTTATTGGAGATGCAATTCTTATACTGTACAATTTTTGAATATAAACTCTAAAATTACTAGAAAATTGAGGAAATTTTGATGAAAGTCTTCAGGAAGTTTGTTGGTTTACTAATTTAAAGGGACACTTCCATATGAAATGGTATTTATGTTAAAATCAATGTTCAGATAAAACATTTTTTTTATTTATTTCTGTAGTCCTCTTCAACTAAGAGTGACATAAAATCTTGACTTTATGCAGACATAATAATATAGAGAAATCTGTTAAATAGTTACTTTTGTGAGGCCAAAATAAACCCAGACATCTATCCAGTTCAGCCTATTTTGCTGTAGTGATGTAATGTTGATCTATAGGGAGACATGTATGATCGGGTTTTTCATTTCTGGTGTGAAATGTGCCAAAGTGAGCCGGCTACGATGTCTAATGCCAGAAAATATGTTAGGTGCATTGTTCGTAAGAGTCAACTTTTTTTTAATGCACCTAACATGAGGGGGCGTTCTGGAGGCGTTCTTGGGCCGTGTTGCTCCACAGTCGTAATATTAGACACATATAAAAATGTTGTTTGGCAAAACTAGGCGCATTACTGCTCGGACAGGCAGACCTATTTTAATGTGGTCTGTCTGAGCCTGAGGAGTCGAAGTGGAGCTAGATTTGCTGTTAGGGAAAAAATGTCCAAGATTTCTCAACATACACCAGTGCAATAATAAAAAGTGATTTATGATTATTATCAAACTATATAAGTATATTACATTATTTTAATTTAATGAAAAATGTTATCATATATATTTAATATAAAAAATATATAATATCACAAAAATATTAAAATATCTAATATAAAATGTATTTAAGATTAATAGAATCTAAAACTAATTATACTTTAATTAACCCACTGATGTTGTTGTTCAGATTTTTATTTTTTTTAAATTTTACTACATTAAAATTGAAATGTATTTTTGCTGCTCTGACCCTTTATTCGAGCCGGCACACCACAGGTCTTGCTGGGACCTGTGGTCAACCAAGCAAGAACAGTATCATAGTTTCTATTCACTGACATGCTATTCTAATGACTTTTATTTTATTTCAAGCCTATCTATAGTCTTTATACATGTTTGGCACATTACTTATGCGCCTAAGTTCCATAATGCACCAAACACAGGCGAGGTGCAATGAACTTTAGACACCATTTATGAACACACAAAAAACACTTTCATACATTCAGGTGCATTATACACTGAAAAAAGGATGAGAAAATGAACTTCGATGCACATAGTTCCACACATGTCTCCCATAGTGTTGATCTAGAGACAGGCAAAAACCCGCGTGACGCCATTTTCTTTCCCATCTCCAGTCTGGCAATCAAAATAAATCCCTGGATCATCCACCCTTACCATAACTTGTTATATTATCACACTCTACAAATACATTCAGATCCTTTTGGAACTCTGTTAATGAATTCACTATGACAAGTTCCTCTGGCAGCGAGTTCCATAGTCTCAGTGCTTTTGAATAACAAGAAAGACTATTCTCAGTTTACTGTTGATACTGTGAGAAGTGCTTATCGTCAAGGAAGCCTTATTATGAATAATAGGTAATGACATAATAAGAGTCTTATTTTTCTCTGAATAAACATAAATAAAATGGATAAAGATTGAAAGGGAACAACGGGAGGAATCCATGGAAGCATAAAATCAGAAGAGCAGATGCAGTCTCATTTGATGAAAAAATTAGACTGTCAAAAGATAACTTTTAAGGCCATGTGTGTGATTTGGAGTTTATCGGCAAAACTACACAAACTTTGCTATTTAACCCCATAGATGCAACAGTCAATTGGTATAAAAAGTGATCAAGAACTTGTATGCGTCCAAACAATATACCACTAGAAACTAGACTTCAGCCCACAAAATAACCTAGCAGGCCCTGCCTGAAGGCTGACGGTTATATCATACATTGATGTGATGTACTACAATGTATTATTATAGCAATGAAGTGATGACAGAGACAAATAGAAAATCTGTAAAAAAAAAAGTTAAAAAAGTGAACATATAACAAAACATAAGAAATAACATATAAAACACAAAATCCAATTCTTTCCACAACAAATATGTATTATTTGAATAAAAAGTACACATATTTAGTATTACCAAGTCAATAATGATCCATAATATAAAACTATTATGTATTTCAAAGAATGAAATAATTAAAATAAAAAAGAATGCCTGAATTGCAATTTCCATTCATTCCACCTCAAAGTCTTATAAACCCTAAAAAAAATAAATACCACTCAACTCAATCAATAAAAAAACAGAAAAGTTATGGTTCTCAGAACAGAGCAATGCAAAAACCTTTTTTTTCTTTTTAAAGTGTTTTTATTGTTTCAGTGCCTTACGAAGGCATTTACATACCCCAAGCAACTTGCAGCTGTAATCGCAGCAAAAGGTGGCGCTACAAAGTATTAACTTAAGGGGGCCGAATAATATTGTATGCCCCACTTTTCAGTTTCTTATTTTTTACAAAAGTTTAAAATATCCAGTAAATTTCGTTCCACTTCATAATTGTGTCCCACTTGTTGTTGATTCTTCATCAAAAAAATTTAATTTTATATCTTTATGTTTGAAGCCTGAAATGTGGCAAAAGGTTGAAAAGTTCAAAGGGGCCAAATACTTTTGCAAGGGACTGCAAACACAAAACACCTAGATTTGTTATCACTATAATTCTATGATCTGAGAGTAGAGTTAGCATGCTATATTTAATTCATGTTTATACAATTTGGAGCAGATTAAATCTTAAAAGTGAAATTGAAAGTACTGATTAACCCACCCATATACAGTGATTGACAGTTTGGTCTGTACTCACACTGATTTAGGGACAGTTTTCAATCACTATATGTGGGTTATGTCATCAAGACTTCTGCTGTCTCTTGAAGGGGCTTTCTCTACATTCAATTTCACAGAGCCGCAGACAGCTTTAGAATCGCATTTAAATATGCAGACTAAAAATAATTAAATCAACTTCATCTATTTATTAAACATCATGCAATAGATTGTGAAAACAATTAGAAATACTTGAAATTGTTGTCCATCTTTACGTTGCTTAACTTAGATCCAATTATGCCACTTTAGCATTTTAGTGTCTATCATGTATCCCTTAGAATTGCAGGAGGAATTGCTGTCTAATAAATAAATGAAATTGATTAAATTATTTTTAATCTATATATTTATCTATATATTTGGATGTGAAGCTTTTATTGTGGAGTCTGGGAAAGATCTTCTGATGCAGATTATCCTAAGGTTGCTATAAGAATAAGTATCTGCCCCCTACATTGTATAAGCCGTAGACTCAATCAGCCTGTTCAGGCTGTAAGTTGGTCTATAGCAGTGATTGGAACTTCAGCTCTGTTGTTTCTAGCTATTCCTGTTACACTGAAATGAGTGCAAGAGATTTATAAAGGGTACAGAGCTCTAGAATGAAAGCTTCTTATTTAGTCAAGTAAACAAAGTCCATTACTAGAGATTAGACTCTGCAGGAGGTGACTCACCATGGTTAGCCTGACTGATGGCAACTTAGAGCAATGAGAGATAAAAGAGAGCATGGAATTGTGGGGAGAAATGGTCATAACCAGAGAAGCTTGCATGCTGTAAGAGGAGATCAAATCTTAAGAGGAGATTTTTAAAATATCCTATTTAAAAAAGCAATAAAAGTATATCTTTTAGAATATGAACAAAATGTTCACATGATTACCTGATTTTGATGTCTCATATCTCATGTCTCATATGTCTGTTACAGTTTTAACTACCTAATATGTTAAATAAAAGCACAAAAACATGCCCTATGTTATACTGACCTTTGTGGATGTACAACTAATTTAATTGTAATTTATTTTCTGTACCTTTTATTGTATTAAAAAAGTTTACCCATGATAGATATTTATCACCTATCCACTGGATAGATGACAAATGTGTGATCTCTGGGGATTTCACCTTTGAGACCAACATTATCAATGAAATTGTGGCCCAAGCCCCCTTTGTCATCAATGCGTAAAGTGTTGAACTTAGTAGTGCTCGCACATGCACACTGCTACTCCTTTCAGAGTCTATGGGACAGATGATGATAATTGATTTCAGTACCATAAATCGCAAAGACTTTAAATGGAGCAGCAGTGTGCATGCTCGATTTCTGGTCCTTTTCAAACACTTCCTACCCTGCTTGCGCAGCAGGGAAGAACTTGGAGCCCTGTTTTAATGATTGTGGTGCTCTCATTGGTGGGACTCCAGTGATTAGACATTTATCACCTAACCAACAGATGTAAAAATCCAGAAGCAAATGAACTACCAGATCATGGACCAACCCTGCAAACAAAATTGTTAAGCAAAATATTAAAAAGAGGGATTTTTTGAAAATCAGAAAATAAAAAAGCCACATCAGAACATAAAAAGCTACATCAGGATTGAATAGAGATACACAGACATGCTAGGTATCATTTGTGAAATCAAAATGTCCATAGCAATTAGTTTTCATTTATTGTGTAATTGAAATAGAAATATTAAGTACAAATAATGTATTTTTCATAGTAAGACTCTCAAAGTTAATTTATATCAAGATTCATAAGAAATCATTGCAGGAATAATATCTTTCCCAAGTCCTATGATTGCTTTTAAATTAGGTGCAAATTAAACATCCAAACTAGCAATGCAGGTCCCAGAACCTTCAATTAAAAATCATAATGCGTAGATTTGCCATCATGCTTTAAATGTAAATTATAGAGTGTACTAGTTCAGGGCTAGCATGATGACAGCTTTAACGATTTCAGTTCATTTGACCATAGAACATTAGATTAATAAAATTTGAACAAATGGATTTACTCAGCTGTTGGTAAATTACATTTCCTATTTGAAAAGTTTGCAGGTTTGCTAAAACATCAACAGAAATGCAATTTAAACTTATAGGATTTTTAAGGTTGGTGTGATTCATATTCATAATGCTTTTGTAGAAGGAAAACAAATATGATTTTGTCAAGATGAGTTCTGTATAAGTAATTTATTTACAGTCAGTGGGCTTCTTTTATTCTTTTTTTGCTCTTTAAAAAAGTATCAAAAGGGGAAATTTTAAAATTACTTTATGGTAAATAGTAATCCAGTCCAATAATATGGCTTTAGGCATACAAATGTTTTATTGGTCCTTAGCTAGTCTTAGTTCTCTAGAGCTGTACTGGTTACCCATAGCAGTTTATGGGCCCCCATTTTTTTAAAATATCCCCTTTTTGCCCCCTGAGGAAATTAGATTTAAAAAGTATATGCATTAAATATACACAATAAAGCAAATGTGGGGGATCTATGCCCTTTTTTTAAATAGCATTTACCTTTTTACAGCCGCAATTTCAATTTTTGAAAAAGTGAGTACCAAAATTTTTTAAAAATTTTATTTATAATTTTCATAGAAAACTGGGGAAAGTATACAACTAACTACACCTCTGAATTAATTTATAAACCACAAGATAGGCCCAACGAGGGCCCCCAACCCATTATACTTTACCCTAAATACTATAGATCACACTTCAAAATAGATTCAAGCCTTCAATATTGTGTACGTAAATACTTATTTCTTACTCCCAGAAATTATAATAATAGTCTCAGAAATGTAATATCAAACGGTAGCAGAAAAATCACAATGTATAAAACAAACTTGCGGTTTTTAGAAGTCCACATGGAATGTTGTATGCATTTTTAAACAGCAGCTCGATATCCAGCTCCCCATCCAGTAGGTTTTGTAGTAAGATGCAAGGTGAGCGGAACTCCATAGCAAGTCCTCTTTGTGAGCCTCCGAGTAGAAAACTGCACAATTGTAGTTTTATGAAGTTCCACTCGCCTTGCATCTTACTACAAGTACAAATGTGTGAGCAGCCCCCTGCAACCAATCTGTGTTTTTGACTAAATGTCATGGCAGCCTGGGGCCTAATTAAAACCCCCTGGGCTATCATCTTACTGCTCCTATTACACTTTGCCTGAGTTAGGGTTTACTAAGAGAGCCATAGCTGTACATTATTCTGCAATATATTAGTATTGTATAATATTGTAAAAACAATCATAACTAATTTTAGATTAATAAAAATACATTTTTTTTTTCAAGTTTTGAAAATATAAAAAAAAAATTAAGGGAGACATGTATGAAAGAAGGTGCTTTGAAGTGAATTATCACATCTTGTTTTCAGTGTATAATGCGCCTGGATGTATGAAATTTTTTTTGTGTGTGTGCGATTAAAAATGACATCTAAAGTTCAAAGTGTCTGTGTTTTTTGGTGCATACGGAATCTGAAAAGTTTTTCCAAAATGTTTCCAATAAAAATCGTAATTAAGTCTGCAGAAATGAGTTATTGATCTCAGTATATCATGAAGCAAAGTAATTTTTTTTTTAAAAGAGAGGGGTTTTTTTCATGGGTTTTAAATCTGCTGTTTCACAACCCTGTCCTCACAGCCAGCTTCAGGCTCCCACTTCCTGAACAAACTGTGGTAGATGACTGATAATTCAGATTTGCTATTCCTAGCTGAGCCTGTTAGAGTGAAATTGATAATGGATGGATTTTAAAACCCCTTAAGCCCTTTGGGGTTATCATACGCCCGGGTCGTTTGGGGGTTTCACCCCCTGGACGTATGGAAACGTCCTGGGGAATCCCCCGGCGAATTATTACAGGACATCCCGCAGCGTCGGCCCCGACCCGGATCGCTCTGGGGGGGGGGCAGTTAAACCCCCTTAAATTTTTTGGCCATGGGTCGCAATAACAAAGAAGCGCAGGGGGAAATTCGCTCCCCGGTCCTGTCGGCGGCAGCAGCGATGGATGGGGCGACCCGTGCAGCTCCGCCCTTTGACAGACAGCCGGAGGAAAGAATCCCTTTCCGGGTTTTTTTATATAAATGCCCGGCCCTGCCCTGGGGATTTCCGGCTCGTGACTGAAAATTTGTCATAGGAACCAGTCATAGTCAAGTTTTGTACTGACCCTTTTGAAAGATCTTCATTCAAATCCCCTATGGGAAATGTAAAAAAATAACGTGAAAAAGGGGGAAAAACAAAGTAAAACAAAACAGGGAAAAAAAAAAAAAAAAATACGTACACCCCCTTTTTCCCCCTTTTACAAACGCCCCGCCCCAAAAAAGATCAAAAATAAATAAAGTACCCATTTTTTGTTCGCCACGTCGTAAGACCTCCCCTATAAATTTCTGTTAAATTTAAAAGTACGGTGAAACCCCGTAAAAAAAAAACCAAAAAACAATCACAGAATTAAGATTATTGTTCACCCCGCACACTAAAATGGAAAAAAAGCGATCAAAAATCCCTAGAAAACCCAAAGTTGTCCCCAATTAAAACATCTTTTTCATCCCGCAAAAAAAATCCTTATACGCTTGTATACAAAAAAATAAAAATGTATAGCCCAGAAGATAGCATGAAAAAATATTGTTTTAACACTAAAAACACTTTTTTTTTTTTTTAAAAGTGTTTAAAAACAAAAAAAAACATAAAAAATAGGATACCCCTTTAGTACGCCCCAAAATATAAAGCTAATTTACACGGTACGACGGTTAAGCCCTTTTAAAAAAATAAAAAAAAAAAAACAACATTGCAGATTTTTTTCCCCATGGCCTCAAAAAAGGTTTAAAAAGCGATCAAAAAACCCTTGTCCCTAAAAAAAAGTACTAATAAAAACGTCAACTCACTCCAAAAAAAAAGCCCCTCACGGCTCCAAGCAAAAGAAAAATTTAAAGTTATGGTCTCAGACTATGGCGATGCAAAAACGTATTTTTTGGTTAAAATAAAAGTGTTTTTATTGTATAAAAGCAGTAAAACATAAAAAAATTACAAATTGGGGGAAACGGTGTAACGTATTGACTTGAGTAAAACTACCATTTATATATAGTACAGGACCGCTATAAAAAATAAAAATAAAAAAAAACTACCAGATTGCTGATTTTGTTCAAAACTTCAAAAAACCTTTAAAAAAAGTGAAGATAGCATCATAGCCCCCATAAGGGGCCCAAAAAACATTAAATCTCCCCAAAAACAAGCCCATACACAGCCGCAAACACAAAAAAAAAAATTATGGCTGCAAATAGGGAAAAACATAAAAAAAGCAATTTTTTATAGACGTATTTTACTTTAAAAATAATAAAACAGAAAAAAACTAATAAAACCCATATCATTGTAATTGTACCGACCCCCATATAAAGTTACACATCATTTACAGCACGGCGAATGCGTAAAAATTAAACTCAAAAAAAACAATGACCAAAAAAGCGTTTTTCCCCCCCATTTTCATTGCCCAAACTAAAAAAAAAACTATGGAACACCCCTTGTGCCTAAAATTTTAGAAACAAAAATGATGAGATCCCCTGAGGGGTGTTGAATCCCAAAATGGGGCGACTTCTGGGGTTTCCCTGTTTGCTACTTGGGGGGCTTTGCAAAACAGGGCCCCAAACAAAAAATTTTCGTTCCAAAGCCAAAAAGCGCTTTCCCTTTTTACCGCCCTGCCATGGGGCCCCAAACGAGTTAACCCAATTTTAGGGTTTGCCGAACTTGGAAGAAAATTTCTTAACAAAGTTTTAAGGGGGCTTTTTTCCAAGGGTTCCTTGGGGTTTAGAACATTTTTAAAAAAAATTTTCAGATTATTTGGAAAAAAAATTTTTTTAAATTTTCCAGCCTTATTTTAAAAAAAAAATTGGAATTCTGTAGGTTATATACTCAAGCACCCCCGGGGTTTTTCCTTAAGGGTGTAGTTTTCCCTATGCGGGTTATTTTGGGGGTTTTTTGTTTTAAGACCTTTTAGGGTGTCCCCAAAACCCAAATGGAAAAAAAAACTTTATTGAAAATGAGACCCCAGTTTAATAGATGTCCTCCTATTGGGGCTTAGGTTGAGCCCAAAAAAAATGCCGGGCCACATTTGGGATATCTTGAAAACGCAGCCTGGGGGAAATTTATATTAAGTTGCATTTACCTAGTCACATTACCCTTTCCAGTGAATAAGGATAAATATTGAAAATCTGAAAAAAAAAATGAAATTTTTAAATTTCACCCCCACTTTGTTTTTTTCTGGAAAAAATTTTTAAAGGGTTTTCAAAAATTCCCAAAAAAATTTTTGTAAATTTGTTAAGGGGGCTAGTTTTCAGATGGCATCACTTATGGGGGTATCTAACTGCAGGGGCCCCTCAAAGCCCGTCAGAATGGAGTGGTCCTAAAAAAATGTTTTGCAAATTTTCTTGAAAATGGAAAATTACTTAAATTTTTAACCCCTTTTAATGTCGTAAAAAAAACTATGGTTAGTTTGGGGTTTTAAACTATTTTTTGGTGAAAAAATTATCTGTCTTTTCACGCAAAATTTTCAACTTTCAAAATCGCAAAATTTTTTTCCAAATTTTCGGGGAAATTTTTTATATTTTTCACAAACAAACAAGGATTGTATGGATAAAATTTCTTACTAAATTAAAACAAATGTGTCCGAAAAACAAAACTTGAATCCATGGAAGGTGAAGTGTCAAAAAGTTATTTTCAATAAATTGACAATGTCAGATTTCAAAAATGGGCGGTGTCAGGAAGGTCAAAACAGGCGGGTCCTTAAGGTGTTAAAAGAGGGCAAAGACTAAAAGCTTTATTTCTTTTTTTTAAGACCATTTCTGAGAAACCCTTTTTAAATTTTTGTAGAAACAAGCCCAAAAGGGAGAAAAAACTATAGAAAATTATAGGTGCTGTATTACTGCTCACATCAACTTGTAGATACAATGTAAGACACTCATGATTACTGTATAGTTAAAATTTTCCAAAAGTCAAATTAAAAGGGGTTTTTTTTTTACCCCAAAATGTTTAAAAGGCCTTTTTCTTTAGCAATTTTGGGCTCCCACTTTCTGTTCATGCTGTTTGTGGTTCTACAGCACTAACTGACATTTTGGCTCTGATATTCCCAGCTGAGCCTGTTAGAGGGACTATGGTGATGGAGGGGTTTTAACAACAAGGCATAAGGATACTGAGCTTTAAAGGGTTACATTTTGTCAGTAAAAAAAGATATGCAAGCTCCTGTTCTGCTGATAAAACACAGCAGGGAGCAGGGCTGTTTCTAGTGGTGGGCGAGGTGAGGGGAGGCACCTCCTGCCCAGTGATTACTATCTGAATCTGCACACAATCTTTGCAGCTGCTTCTACAGGGAAAAGGCAGGATAGTTTGTTCTGTCTTGTCTTTCAATTTCCAAAAATGAGCACTGATATTTCAATCCAGCATTAAGGGGTGTGCTGCAAGACTTTCATTAAACTTTCTGCAAGCTGGTTCATGGCCAGAAGAATATACCCCTTCCCCACAGGTACAAATTCTCTACCCACAAAGGGCCTATATCTTTTTCCCACAGAAGGCATATATCTATCTACAAGGGGGCATATGCCTCCCTATAAGGAACCCTAGATATCTACCTACAAGTGCCCTATATATCTACAGGGGCTTATATACCTACCTACAGGGGCCTATAGATCTACTTACAGGGGCTCTATATCTATCTACAAGGGGCCTGTATTGCTACCTACAGAGGGCTTATATACATAATTTCCTACTAGGGGCTTATATAAATACCTTCTGGGTGGGCCTTTATAGGTACCTCCTGACTTGGGGTCTATATTCCTACCTACAAGGGCCCTATATACCTACTCACCTACCTACAGGGGGCCTATATAACTACATACTAGAAACCTATATTTCAACTTGTTGGGGAGGCCTACATAATTAGTTAATAGGGGACCTAGAAACCTACCTATTGGGAGACATATAAATCTACCTACATACATACAATATTAGGGGATTTAGCTACCTCCTTAATGGGAATACAAAACCAGACTAAAACTTGGTGAACAAGTGGGAGCTCCATAGCTGTTTGGGGGCACTTTTATTGTTAGAGGCACAAGAGGGTCATTGTTACCATTTGAAACGCTGTATATGTGAGGAGTTGTACAGAGGAATTAATTGGTATGGAATTGCTAGAAAAGTGAGGATGTTTATTTTGTGAATTCTACAGTGAACAATTATGCCTGGAAGAAGTCATCATGGTGCTGTGGGACAGATAGAGAGGAAAAAGGGAAAGAGGACAACTTATGACAGAAGAGAATGACTCATCCTGTGAGTCCCTGGATGTAACTTTATTGTAATCACGTATATGTGTGCAGAGTGCCTGTTTACAACTGGTATCTACCACTGTATGGTCTCTGTATAGTGGAAATATTGTTTGTAGTATAATGGTTTTAATGGTTTATATTCACAAATTTTATGGTGCTATGTTGTTGTGACATGTGCTCATGGTGTGGCAGTATTATTCGATTACCATGTAGTGTTTATATGTGATCTTAGCGGGTAATATTGTCCTTGGGATTCTGGTTTCGTGAAGCAGTGTTACTTGGTAATTTTCTGACTATTATTTTGTAATTTTATAGGTAAAACATTGTGTCATATCTTCTTGTATAATCAGGCACTGGTTGATGGTGATGCAATGTGTTGCAGTGTAGAAAAAACATTTTAAGGGTGGGGGGAGAAATGTCTTCACCTCGTCCTGAGTGCAATATAGCCTAGGAATGATCTTGTTAGGGATTGATGTCCAAGGCTGCTTGAGCGAGGTGGTTGGCAGCTTAGGAAGTTTTTTTGTAAAAAGAAGGAGATAAGAACTACAGTAATTTTGAAAGGAAGCAAAACCAGAACAGCAATGTATATGAAAATAATGTTTTTTTTTTTTTTACCTTTATATCCATTGTGAATGAATATGTTATAAATGATGCACATACTTGAATGATTAATGTTGGGCAACAACTTACTTTACATTACTCACTTAACGTTACTGAAATCGATTAAATGATTAGCATTAGGACTATTGACTAGTGTTGAGCGATTTTTTATCGACAAAGTTGAAATCGGCAAGGTTTTTATGGTGATCGAAATTTCCAGATCATGCGTAATTAAGGTTAAAACTGTGCATCATCTTTTAAAGATCGCGCCTTTTTCGGCGTTCCTGAAAATTTTGGGGGCCCAGCAAAATGAGATTACAGAATAGAGCGGGTGGATGTGTGTCCGACGTCATCCCTGGGATGTTATGGTTGCATTGGCTAAAAAAATCACAGACCCCTTTTTACATAAACGGTTTCCTGTTTCAGCTTAAAGTGCCTCAGTCTCAAGGGATAGGACCTGCATTCGCGTGGCCAAAAGCTCACGAAATTGTCTTTTTCTGACAGAAAAACCCTCTACTTTGCTTGTCCTTCCTTTTTATTAGATTGGGGGATTTAAAACATTTTATGTAGTTTAGCTAGAGAATTTTAAAGCAAACCTACCCTGAAAATTCACGGCGGGGGGGAGCGGGGGGGGGGGGGGGCCCGGGGGCCGAACACGACAAGCCTTTCTTAAAGAACACGGGATAAAGTTCCCAAATTTATGTAGACATTGAGTGGAATTCTTTATTTTAACAGTTTGTTTTAAAATATTTCCTGGTATTGGGCAGCCTGAACTTATATTGGATAAACATCATTTCTAGTAACTGCAGGTTCTTTGTCTCAAAACCCCCTTTATTTTTGTTTTACTTTTGGGCCCCAACACCGTCTTTGAAAACCCCCTTCACTAAATTTAAAAAAACAATTTGTATCACCAGGGTTTTTTTGGTTTCCAAAAAATCGTTTTTACAAAAAAATACAGTTACGTGTTTTTGACTTTTTGGCACCCGCACTTTCATTTACCACTCTACTAAATCTTAAAACAGCAATTTTATTCACCCCAGGTAATTTAAAGGGGCAAAAAAAAACCCTTTATTTTATTTAAAACATAAAATTACTGTTTTTTGACTTTTGGCACCCCGCACTTTCATTGACGCAGCATCTGTAAATTTAAAAACACAATTCTATATTCACCCCCAGGTGAATTTTAAAAGGGGCAAAAAATACGTTTATTTTATCAAAAAAAACAGTTACGTGTTTTTGACTTTTTTTTGCACCCCCACTGTTCATTGAGCAGCATTCGTAAATCTTTTAAAAAAGCAATTCTATTTCACCAGGTTTAATTTAAAAGGGGCAAAAAAAACCGTTTATTATATCAAAACATAACAGTTACGTGTTTTTTTGGGCTTTTGCTCGTCCAATGTTTGATAGACACCTTGAGTTAAATTTTAATCCAGAATTTTGTTTTGATTAGGGGATTTGAGAATACTGGATTTTCCCTCTTTTAAAAGAGATTTTTCCAAACTATTCCCAAAACCTTCTAAATTTTTTTTTTTTGAAATGGAACGAAAGCATGGTAAGCGAGCAAAAAGGGGGGTAGAAAGGGAGGTAAGGTAAAGAGAGAAGGTGCTCCCTTTCCATGCTGGCGAAAAAACGCAGCCAGGGATCGCATTTTCAGGACCGTAGGCCTGTCATCGGTGGGTCAGGGCCCTGTGAATCTAAGTAACAACTCTTTCCCCCCAATCTGTCCTTCAGTGGTTAAAGCAACCTGATCTAGGTCTTACTCCCGTCCTCGCAGTCACGGGCCCAAATGTCGTCATCAGCATCATCAGCAACTGTCCAACATGAAGCAGCCCAAATGTCAACTCGGTACCCACCACTGTGGAAATCCTTTTTGAAGACCTCTTTGGACAAAATCGGTTGGGGTCAGAAGGATGTTAAAAAAATCAAGAGGCCCAAAAAGGGTGATTTTTTGTTTTGGGGGGCCGTTATGATGCCCTCAGAGGAGGTGAAGGGAACGGTCAATCGGCAAAAATCCCGGGCGGGCGGGGCAAAGCTTTTCAGTGCCCCTTTCTTGTACCCCCCGCTTCTGATGAGAAATCAGGACATCAAGTCCCTGTGTTGATGATGATGATGATGACGACTTGCGGATCCATCCCGGTCTTTTTTGGAATTTGCTTTCGGGGCGCTTCTCAGGGACGAGAAGGAAAACATGGGGGAGTGTCAAT
>JAODAL010051024.1:0-26975 GCA_025379985.1 Phyllomedusa bahiana | reverse complement strand
GGCCCCTTCATGTTCCAATGGCGGTTTTTTTTAGACCGTAGCCTCCTAAGATTTGCCAATTTCAAATAAATGTAAAAAAAACTGATAACATCTAACCTGAAAAAAACATCTCGCCCAACGTGGGGCTCGAACCCACGACCCTGAGATTAAGAGTCTCATGCTCTACCGACTGAGCTAGCCGGGCTGACTAAGAGTTCCCCCTCCCAGGACCCTACACTAATTAACTGCTTCCAAACAAAGGAGAAGTCAAAGAAACTCCATTCACAAAGCTTTGTCACCTTCTATCCAGACGTAAGCTGCAGCAGCAATGGCAAACACCAGGAGGAAGAGGATGAAGATGAAGGTCTCCAGGTTGTTCGCAGTGACGCGTTTCACTCCAAACAGAATAGTGCGCAGGAGTTTGCCCTGTTAAAAGAATTACAAAATCAAGGGATAATTGTGGAATCAATCAGAAAACAAACTGTACAGAGAGCTTTGAGGACTAGCAGAAGGGGTTTTAGCTTGGAGACTATGATTGGTGCAACTTTTCCCCCCATAAATATAATCTACAATACCAAGTGGCCAGCCCCTCCCTCATCAAAAAGTCTAGGGCTCCACAGTAGCCTTTGGTGTGGTGGCTGCAGTCACATCACAGGTTACAGCAATCACTATAACTTTCCTCTGTAAGGAAGGTCTGAGATCATTATAACCTGCCCTGTCACATGTCCCCCTTCTAAAGAGCCTCATATATACATACACGTGGACAAAACTGTTGGTTCCCTTCCATTAAAGGCTCTGCTCCCCTGCAGTGGACAAAAAAACACCTGAAAACTAATTACTAAAAACATTCATGAAGCTGAGCTTTCTGTCCCCTCCTGTCAAAACCAGCTGAAAAAACGGCCGGTTTTTGCCACGATTTGCGTTTTTTTGGCGCGTTTTTTACACGTGTTTTTTGCTGGTCTTTAAGCCTGTTTTTTAATGTCTGCATAAATTAAGCCACTGGATGTTACTCCGCCCTACAAAAGGGTATTTAAAAGCACCTCTTTCCATATATATGCGATCTTGTAGTCGTTTAACGGATTTTAGCACTAATAAAGTTATCTTGCAGTTGTCGCCAAAACTACGTTTTTTACGGATATTGGCCCTAAAGTCCATTTTTTTGACGGATTTTGGTGCTAAAATCTGCATTTCTATGGATTTTGGCGCTATTAAAGTTATTTTGCATTTGTCACAAATTTTTTTATTTTTTTTTGTATTTTTTTTCGGATTTTGGCCCTAACGTCAATTTTTGAACGATTTTGGCGCTAAGATATGCATTTTTTACAGATTTTGCCGCTAATGAAGTTCTCTCACTTTTGTCGCCAAAAAAAGTTTTTTAATGGATTTTGAGCCTATAGTCAATTTTTTAACGGATTTTGATGCTAATAAAGTTCTTGCTTTGACGTTTAAAAAAATTTTATTTTTTTTTTTTTACAGATTTTGGCGCCAGAATCAGTTTTTTCTACGGATTTTGGCGCTAAAATACTTTTCTTAACATATTTTGCCGCTTATAAAGTTAAGAAAAGGATTTTAGCGTAAAAACATCCGTAAAAAACTTATTTTTCGCGTCAGAAGTGAGATATTTTGGCGCTAATAAAGTTATGTTGAGAAGTATTTTAGTGCCAAAATCCGTTTAAAAAAACGGTTTCCCTTGGGCCAAAATCTGTAATAAAACCCTTTTTTTTTGGTGTCAGAAGTGAGAACTTTATTTGCGCCACAATATGTTAAGAGGATTTTAGCATCAATATCTGTAAAAAAAAAAAAAAAAAGGATTATTGCGCCAAAAACCGTAAAAAAAACGTATTTTTGTCGTCAGAAGCAAGATAACATATTTTGATGAAAATAAAGTTAAGAAAAGGATTTTAGAAACAAAATCCTCAAAAACATTGATTCTGTCGCCAAAATCCATAAAAACTGTATTTTTAGAGAAAAATATATTAATTGTGCAAAAATCTATAGCGGCCAAAGCATGTTCATTTTATTACAAAAAGTACAAACAAGGACACATCAGACACTTGTATGCAAATTTGATAAGATATAACCTTTGTTACACCCATTATAGGTGGGACTTGGGTCTCCTGGGAGGGTTTTCATTGAAAAATCGCGCCAAAAACCGCGCCAAAAGACGTCCGGCGCTTTCCATAGACTCCTGTAGTAAACGTTCTGCCCGGCTCTGGCGTTTTTTAGAACATGTTGCAAAATATGACCAGTAAAAAAAAAACAGCAGAAAAAAGAAGCTCAGTGTAGACAGCGGGATGTTTTTACAATACAGTCTGTGGGAGATGATTACAGTCGTTTTTTCAGCGTTTTTAGAAAAAGGAAAAACATTGAAAAAACTGACATTTTTCTGTGCAGTGGAGACACAGCCAAAGAAAGAAAAACCCACAGCGGTCACTGAAATAACATGAATCTGACAAAAGTAGTAACATACTGCAACTTATTAAAAATCAACTCATGTAAATCATACATTGTTTTTAAATTGTGGTTCAAATGAAAAATTAAAAGAAAAAATACTACTGAAACTGGCCTGGGCAAAAAGGATGATACACCTTAAAAAAAGATGGATAATTTGACCACAGAGAAATGGTAAAGAGACTTTTTAGCTTAACTTTACACTGTCTTAGAGTTGACATTATTGATGAATCTGCCCTATTGTACCTCCTGTGAAATGCGGAGGAGGCTCAGTAATGTTTGGGGCTGCTTTACTGCATCTGGCACAGGGCTTCTTGAATCTGTGCAAGGTACAATGAAATCTCAAAACTAATCAGGGGACCTCCAACAGGTTAATGACCCAAAACAAACAGCTAAAAACATCCAAGAATAGCTGAGAACAAAGCACCGGACGATTCTGAAGAGGCTTCTATGAGCCCTGATCTAAATCCCATTGAACTTCTGTGGAAGGAGCTTAAACCTGCCGTCTGGAGAAGGCACCTTCAGACCCAAGCTGGAGCTGCTCACGCTGAGTGGGTCAAATGCCTACGGACGGGGGCAGAAGTCTCACTGAGAGTTACAAAAATCATTTGTTTGCAGCGATGGCCTCAAAGATTGTGCAACAAAATATTAAGTTAAAGGGAATGTGTCATCAAAAAATGACATTGTGTGAACTCCCATTTTTATGTTAATCCCATTTTATAGGAATTTTTGGTTATGTTTTTTTAAATTTTCCAGATCACTTTCAGTATTTTTTAAATAATTCTTAAGTCCTGCAGTTTTCACTTTGGCCACTAGGCCTAATAATCGTCTGACACTTCCTGTTCTGTTTAGAGAGCTTTTCAGTGTCTGCTCATTATCGGTAACAGCAGGGTCACACTGAAAGGAGACACCATTGTGTACAGATAACACAGAATCCACCAGTCACAAGAGGAGATGTCACAGCTCCCACTCTCCCCTCCTTTCACAGTGTGAAAACTCTCCTATACAAGTCTATGGGACAGAATCTGTCTTAAGAATCCTATGTGCATGAAGCTGCTGTAAAGTATCTCTCTCTGACTGCTGTTAAAGCCAGTTGCAAGCAAGAATGTCTTCCCCACAATCATATATAGACGGCCATATAGAGAAATCTACAATCAGGAAATAAAAACGACTGAGAGGAAAAGAAAATGGACCAGGGGCTTGATTTAATAAGTAAAAAATAAATATTGGCAACAGATTCCCTTGAAGGATACATACAGAAAAAGGGGATAAAAATTACTAAAAGAAAAAAAACCAGAAACATGGCCGTACTCACCGCTGGAAAAGCTGAGATGAGACTGAACACAGAGGCAACATACGCCCCCATGCTATTAAAGAAAAATACCCAGGTGCAGCTGATGGGTGGTAACCCATATATCTCTCCACTAAGTGGACAGAAAGCTGCACCTTAAATTGACATCTATTCACACAGCATGCAAAAAAGCAGAAAAGCCACAGTACCATAAGTTGGGAAACTATACAGATGCAAAAAATACCATAAGGACAGCCGCTCGCACACCTTCCATACATGAGGGGGGCGGCTGCTGGTATTCTACTTGCATCCAGTCCCAGTACTGTTGGGCAAAAAAACTATTTTCACAAACTGGAAAAATTATCAAAATATGAGGTATTGGTTAACATAATGGCCACTATATTGTATGCCTGCAAGCCCCTTCACGGCTCCTCATTTATTTTTCTTTAATAGCATGGGGGCGTATGTTGCCTCTGTGTTCAGTCTCATCTCAGCTTTTCCAGCGGTGAGTACGGCCATGTTTCTGGTTTTTTCTTTTAGTAATTTTTATCCCCTTTTTCTGTATGTTTTGTGATTTTAAGGGAGTGTAGGGACCTGCAATAAATGAGGAGCCGCGAAGGGGCTTGCAGGCATACAATATAGTGGCCATTATGTTAACCAATACCTCATATTTGATATTTTTCCAGTTTGTGAAAATAGTTTTTTTTGCCCAACAGTGCTGGGGACTGGATGCAAGTAGAATACCAGCAGCCGCCCCCCTCATGCATGGAAGGTGTGCGAGCGGCTGTCTTATGGGTATTTTTGCATCTGTATAGTTTCCCAACTTATGGTACTGTGGCTTTTCTGCTTTTTTGCATGCTGTGTGAATAGATGTCAATTTAAGGTGCAGCTTTCTGTCCACTTAGTGGAGAGATATATGGGTTCACCCCATCAGCTGCACTGGGTATTTTTCTTTAATAGCATGGGGGCGTATGTTGCCTCTGTGTTCAGTCTCATCTCAGCTTTTCCAGCGGTGAGTACGGCCATGTTTCTGGTTTTTTCCCTTGAAGGATACCAACATTTTGGTGCAGGCCAATTTCATTATTTTTTTTAAATTCAGTGTAACCACAATTCAAAAGCAAAGTCTGATTTCACAAGTTGATTTTCAGTACATTTATTGTTAATTTTGTCAGCTTCAAAATTATTTCAGTGACTATTATGGGTTTTTCTTTGTTTCTATAACAGAAGAGGAACAATTTTGTCCACGTGTGTACGTAGAACATAGCACAAATTATAAAGCGACCAGCTTGCAGCTGCAGAATTACGTGAACCCAATATCACTAGGACCAGTAAGGTGCTGGATTAATGAGCATGCTAGACTACACAAAGACCTCCGCTGTGAAGGTTATGCTTCCGACATGATAAAACCATCTGGCAAAAGCTCCTTTGCTGACACAGAAGGTCTACAGCAACTGGGACTTTTTACCAGTCAGATTATCAAGATTTCCAGATCATTGGATGTTTCACTTTCATTGGACCCTTGGAAATTTACAATCCAGAAACGCTTGTGTGTGGAAGCAGCCAGGTAAGAGGCCGGACGATGAAGCAACTCACCTGTGAAGTATTGAATCCCGTCCTCAGGACGTAGGCCACACATCCGTTATCCAGCGCTGAGGACATAAAAGCACATACAAGAGTGAGGGACATAATAATGTATACACAGTTTACATGGATATCTTATACCAAGTGCATTTAGTGTAAGTAGATGCAGCTATTCTCATAAAAATCTATATTCCAGGGCTCCTAGGAGTCATACTTTGGGAATATTCTACAGAACGACCGCGCCATGACAATCGCATCACTAATGTAGAAGTCAGGGACCTGGGTGATCCTGTACAATAAATACTGCTCCACCATGCCATAATTTTTAGCCATACAGCAAACAAATATACAATGATAGTGTCCAGATAACGTCAACTTCCACATATATTAGACATATTATGGGCTCTGTTCAGCCTAATGGTGGATGCAGAACACCCACCCCAACAAGGGCGATCTCGCCAGAACTCTACCCCTATACTAATAATAACATGGCCAGTGAGAAAAAAAAATTGTCCCAACATGTTTCAATCCCCCTTAGCGTCATCTCAAGCCAGTTACTCCCCGTTTGACACCTTCTTCCGACTGCACCTTTACATAGATGCAAAAATGTCAACATTAAAACTGTTCCTACTTGTTGCTTTATCTACTATTATAGGCTGTGCAATACTGAGTTGCGGTCAGTCAGTTTATCAGTTTTTCTAATTTCTCATAAGAGAGCTTCTAGTATTGTATTTTTTATTATATATATTTATATATATATATATATTATATATATATTATATATATATTAGATATATATATATATATATATATATATATATATAAGTAAATTATACAGTATTTTGTTTTCATTCTCCTTTTTCCTATGGTTTACTCTCTTTGTGTTACCCCTGTTACACTGCAGTAGACAGTGAGGACGAGATTGCACAGCTCAAATGTTCTGCAAGGGGGTGTTCACATGGCATCTTTTGGGCCATATTTTTGTGTGTAATTCGGGCATAATTGTGTGTAATTCAGCCATACGTGCTGAAATATGGCCTAAACAACTTACAAAATAGTTGTAAGACATCAATGTAAAATACGTGGTGTCAATCACACACCGGGTATTTTATAATGGTAATTTAGTGCACATCTGAAAATAAGTGATGTGTCAATCTATTAAGGTGTATACGCGTCAGCAAATAGCAAAGTATAGGAGGTACAGAGGTGCCTCGGGCTATTACGCCTCATTTGCGAGCTCATAATTTTAACAGTGCAATGAACACATATTGTGGCGTGTACTGTATGTGCTGCAATACATCGTGTGAACCCGGCCTAAGAGTCTGAGCAAGTGCAGACATACCCTGGGTGGGGGCATTTTGAAACGGCATAGAATCCCATGGTGAACTAACCCCATTATGCTTATTTCACACTCTGTTTGTCCTGAAGCTCAGATAAAGCAGCTGTATGTAGACCTGGCTATGTATACATTCCCATGGTACTCACGTTTGAGGCCGCTGGTCGCCTTTTGAGGAGGAGTGTGCTGCACAACTTTGGTGCCTCCGAATATAACGTGTAATCTAGAGTCGGCGTTCAGATCTAGAACATGTTCTGGATCCAGATCTTCTATAGGCTCCTGCAGGAAAACAATGGGACTGTATAAGAAAGGCCCAAAACATGATGTGAATGGGGCCTAAGTCTCAGTCATCCGTGGCAGGACCAAAGACGACTACAGAGCAAAAGCAGCCTTTTCAGGACTACATTTGCGCCATCTTCCATCAGTATATGCTTTGTGTGTTCGATAAACCGCATTTTACTGTCTGGCACAAAGCGTATACTGACCTGACATAGAGCAAACACAGTCCAAAAGAGACTATTTTTGCCTCCTATGGCTCCACTGCAATATAAAAGTCGGGATACCTTGAGAAGAAATATGATGTGAATGGGGTCATAAAAGGGTTTTCCCATCACTCGAATATGCCAAAAATATCCGAAAGATGCAGATCCCAATTCTGGGACTTACATCTATCTTGAGAACAAGCCTCTAACCTCTCCATGCAGAGCTGGGAGGTGGCTGTGCATGCGCCGCACTCTTTGTTCTGTTCCATGGGAGTTCCGAGAACAGCAGACTAAGGGTATTTTCACATGGCGTATAGTACACGCGGCAATACGCCGGGTATTTTGGAACCACGCGCTGAGCAGCGCGGAATCCCACAGCTCGGTGGGGCCGGCCCCATAGACATGCATTGTCAGCTTTGCGTAATCGCCGCTAACAATTGACATGTCAATTCTCCCCCATGTGCGTACAATACGATTGTATTGTACGCATGGGGAGACGACGAGTAATCCATAGCTCTCTGAGAGCTAGGAATTACCCTAATTGCGGCGCGCATTTCACCGCATATAACACGCAATACGCGCCGAAAAACGTGGCTAAATAAGCCATGTGAACATACCCTAAGAGCGCCATGCTGCACTTGGAACTCCAATTGAAATGAAGGAAGAGTCGCTGTGCATGCACAGCCACCTCACTGTTCTGCAGGGAGAAGTTTGTGGTGCCCATTCTCAAGATACATGCAGGTCTGACCTTTGTCCCATAGACATGATTTAAGTGTCTGTAGTGGGAAAAGCCCTTTAAACATCAGAACACAAAAGATCTATAAAGTTGTCTTTATAATCTTATCCTGCTCTTCTTTATATATATAGTGACCAGCCCTGGGGGAGCTCCAGTCACAATTTGTACATGTCCTGCAGAGTGTTGCTCTGTTTAACTCCTTAAAGACCACCCGCAGACTTTAGACAGAAGGTGGTGCAGGTCGTTAATCTGCATCGACGTTTAAAGACAGAGGGGTTTTGCAGCTTTTAGCACCACAGCTGCGCTAGGAACAGAGCTGTAGTTAACAGCGAGAGCAGTCTCTGTAAATGCCAGGGAGTGCGGCATAATCAAAGGGCATTCCACTGCTTCATCAAGACTCCCAATGACCCGATGGAGCCCGGGGAATGTCTGTACAGTCAGCCCAAGGGACCTAGAGTGGCCCCAAGGCTGTCTATATAGTAAGCCTATGGTCAGGACACACTGTGTGCTGTCCTGACTGCAGTCTAGGTCATGCAGACAAAATGAAATTTATTAGCATATTCATGCATGAAAAGACATTACCAATTTTAAAAAAAAAAAAAAAAAGTGTTAAATAATTTTTCCTAAATGGAATTAAAACAGTGTAGAAAAAATAAATTAAATGTTAAGTTATTGTGCATACATTACACAAAAAAACAAAACAAACAAACCTTACACGTATTAGGTATCTAGACAATGTAGTAACCTGTAGAATTAATCTAAAAGGTTATTTAGTGAGTAATGTAAATGGCTTACGTTCATGCTGCAAAAAAATTTTAAAAAAAATCAAATTCTGTAGTAATTTACTTGTAAACTTAAACTACGCCCCCCAAAAATACAACTTTTCCTGCATAAAACAAGTCGTCATACAACTGCATCACTGAAGAAATAAAGTTTTGACTGTTGAAACGCAGGGAGGCAAAAAACTGCAAAATTTAGCTGAATCATTAAGGTCTATTCAGGCCTGGGGCTTAAAGGGGGTTGTCTCACTACAAAGATTGCTGCTTTTTATGTTAAAGATCTTGCAAAAACAAGCCACTTTGTAATATGTGTCCTTTAACAGTGTCCTACCTATTCTGAGATATCCCCTCTTGTATGGGCTGCATCAGCTCCTCAGGTCGCTATAGCTACAGACCTGTTTGATCTATCCCGATAGGCTGCCAGCACTAGTTTCTATAGCTACAGACCTGGTGTCCTCAGCAGCTCATAACTGCAGACCAGTAGTAGCCAGTAAATGCCCCTGAATTTAAAACTGAAACCGAGAAAACAGGACTGAGGTCAGATGAATCGATGTAGTGAGACAACCCCTTTAAGGGGTTAAACGAGCTTTGCCGGTGATGCTGAACAGGAGTATTAAAATGGTTATTATATAAGGACAATGACCGCATATATGCACCGCAAGCGAGACAAAGGTCGTCCATATGCTGGAGGGCTCCGGATTACTGTTTCAGAGGTTTTGGGAGATGGACCCCTGGCCATCAGCTGACTGTGATTATGAGTCTTGTATTACAGGATATGTCTAAGATGAGACAAACCATCATAGATAGCCGTCAGCAATCTCATGTCTATGGCAAGCTTCAAACTAAATGTTTTACATGAGACACCTTAGGATGTTTCTTAAAAGCCAGTCATCTCCCTGACTGAGGACCAGAGGTAAAACCCTTCTGGACCCTTTAGACCAATGATCCTAAATTTTCCAGAAGTGATTGAGGGTGTGAAGCCTAGAAAGAAAGGTATAAAAATAAAAAAATTCCGTTCCAAAAAACAGCGCCACTGTTGTCTTTTGTCCATTGGCTGTGTCTGGTATTGCAGCTTTTACCTTCATCTGCGGCACAGACTCCCCGGTCAGCATCGCTTCATCTACTATACATCGTCCACGCAGGAGCAGCACATCACAGGGAACTAAGTTCTCATTGGCCGATCTGCCTGGAGTGGAAAAAAAAAAAGTGCTGTCTTTAAAGACTAACTTAAAAAAAATATCTGCATCCAACTCCTATATACCATGGAGATGCTCATGTTATGCGCCATCTTGTTATACAGCACCGTCATGATGGCAACCTATGTATAGAAGACGGTTGTCACTGCCGGCACGGGTTCCCATTTAGCAACTGGTGTCATTTTTCTAGAGATTAACCTTACCTATGGACACAATGTCTCCTGGTATGATCTCATCGCTGGAGACCGGCCTCCACTTCCGATTTCTGTACACCTTAGAAAGAGCAGAAGCATTTGTTGAAATATAAGTGCTCTAGTTATGGCACCATCATAGACGTGGTAGATGATGTGGGGGTTGCAGATTACACGGACCCGAAACATCCCCTCTGGTACAGCCATCACCATGGTGGAAAAGTAAGCACCATAGTTATGGCTCCATCATAGATACGGTAGATGATGTGGGGGTTGCGAACTATATGGACCCGAAGTACTACCTCTGGTACAGTCATCACCATGGTGGAAAAGTAGGCACTATGGACCTTATGTAGGAAAACTGTCTAGCAGTAAAACGGTCTTTGCTGCCTACAGCAACCAATCAGAGCTCAGCTTTTATTTTTCCAGAGCCCTATATGAAATGCAAGCTGAACTTTGATTGGTCGCTGTGGGCAACAAAGACAGTCTTACCGCTGGACCGTTTTCATGCATAAGGACCAATAGGTATGGCTCCATCATAGTTCTGATAGATGATGTGGGCGAAGCAAACTACATGGACCCGAAGCATCCCCTCTGGTACAGCCATCACCATTTTGGAAAAGTAAGCACCATAGTTATGGCTCCATCATAGATATGGTAGATGATGTGGGGGAAGCAAACTACATAGACCCGAAGCATCCCCTCTGGTACAGCCATCACCATGGTGGAAAAGTTTGCACCATAGTTATGGCTCCATCATAGATACGGTAGATGATGTGGGGGTTGCGAACTATATGGACCCGAAGTACTACCTCTGGTACAGTCATCACCATGGTGGAAAAGTAGGCATTATGGACCTTATGTAGGAAAACTGTCTAGCAGTAAAACGGTCTTTGCTGCCCACAGCAACCAATCAGAGCTCAGCTTTTATTTTTCCAGAGCCCTATATGAAATGAAAGCTAAACTTTGATTGGTCGTGTGGGCAAAAAAGACAGTTTTCCCCGCTGGCCGTTTTTCAGCATAAGGGGCCCCAATAGGTATGGCTCCATATAGTTTATAGGATGGGGGGTTGCAGATGACAGGGCTGAAAAATCGGCTGTGGTAAGCCACCCCCTAGCGAGGGCCCTCCTCCCCTAAATCATGTAAGGCTTTTTTCCCCATTTTCTGATCTCGGCAAGTTTCTCAATTGCTGTGGAAGTGAACCCTAAAATGCCCCCAACATAAATAGGGTGAAGAGCTGTAATACATATCACCCAAGCACCAAAGTCTAACAGATCACCCCCCAAAAAAAACGATAAAAGCATAGATCTGACCAAACCCAGGAACAGTGCCCTAAAAAAATTGTCCGTCTATTAATGTCCCAGATTATATGTTTATAAGCCATAGTGTTGGGGTATGTGAGGCTAACCCCCTCTAAGTGGTAAACCCAAAATCCCTACGGGTGGATTTAGGCTATGTTCACACAAATTTTTTTAAACAAAAAAAAAAATAAAAAATTGGAGGAACATTGAAATAAATTCTGCAGCACTCTCGCAGTGGGTGTGCAGTCTGGTGTGGGTCCACGCATGGACTTACCCCACTGAATGGGGCTCATTCATGAGTGGCAATCCGCCTCCAAAAATTACTCTTTTTTTTTTTTTTTTTCAAAAAGCGGGTTATAATCTTGCACAGAAAAAAATTGCACTTGTTCATCATAGCCGCAAATTTCCACTGCAACTAATGGGAAGTGGTTTGTGGACAGATTTCTGCACGTACCATGTAAAAAGAGAGGCGGGGGGGACACACAACCCCCCCCAAAAAAACATCCTGCGTGGACATACCTTCAAGTGTTGACTATTAGGCCATGTTCACACGGCTTATTCTGGGACGTAATTCAGTCCGTAATTACGCGCCGGAAGTGCGCCAATTACGGGCCAAATCCGTCCCAGTAACTACGGTAATGCACAGTTCTCATAGAGAACTATGCATTACGTCTCCTCTCCCTGCTCGGCGAATACGCCGAGGGGGGAGATAATGACAGGTCACTTTCTAGTGGCGTATACACGCCGCTAGCAATGACTGTCTATGGGCCGGCGAAGTGCCGGCCCCCCGCTCGCTCCCCTGGCCACATGGCGTAATTGCGGGGCGGAATTACGCCCCGCAGTTAAGACGTGTGAACATAGCCTTAAAGTTCTTATATTTTAAAGGGGTTTTGCCACAATCTAATGTTGACGTGGGATCCTCCAAAATGGGTATTTAATCACTTTTCTAAATATATGTAATTAAAAAAAAATGAAGCCTGTGAGAGCTACAGCATTGCTCAGTCCCCCTTAGTTTCCTGACAGTTTACATTAGACACGACCAGGAGCTGATGTGGCCGGGCTTGCGTGTTTGCACTTCTTATCTGATGACAGGGAACATGAACTAGCTTGCAAGGGACTGTGGAGAAAGACCTTTTTCTTTTGTATTGAAAATCCACTGGTTGTAATGTGATTATTTGAGCAAACATTGTACAAGATCCCTGCTTCCTGGCTCTGTGCTCAGCCCCCGCTCTCTCTCCCCCTTGACGCTGCATCCTATGTTTAGCTTCTCTTCTGAGCAGACAATAGGTAAGGAACTCACGTCTTGGCAAAACCCCTTTAAGTGTGCTTATGTCAACCGTACACTGATATTTGTGGGGGAGTTTTGCCAATTTGACACAGGATAGGTGATAAATATCTGATCACTGGAAATCCCACCAATCACTAAAACAGTGTCCTCCTCCTTTGCCACCGTGCTCCCGCAGCGAGGAAGTCTCTGAATGGAGCAGCTGCAAAACATGTGCACTGCTGCTCCATTAAAATTTTAACTACACAGCCCTGTTCCCAGCGCAGCTCCTGCAAGTGCCAGGGAGCGGGGTAAAGCTCTGTTCCCCGACGCTCAACTCTTTGATTGCCACAGTTCGTGACCAAAGCATAATCAAAGGGCTTTTCCCTGCTCTGTTGGGTGATCGAGACACCCGGTGACCCGACAGAGCCCGGCAAATGGCTGCACACTCAGCCCTGGGGGCCAAGAGTAGCCCCAGGGTTGTCTGTGTAAGAAGCCAGCGATCAGGGCACACTGTGTGCTGCCCCAAAATCTGCCTGTATAAAATTTACACAGATTATAAAGTATTAGCATAAAGTACTTTTAAGTACATTTCAGGTGCTTGGCTTAAAGGGGTTTTGCCACGATGTAATGTTGACGTGGGATCCTCCAAAATGGGTATTTAATCACTTTTCTAAATATATGCGATTACAAAAAGTGAAGCCTCTGAGAGCTACAGCATTGCTCAGTCCCCCTTAGTTTCCTGAAACTTTACATTAGACCGACCAGGACACTTGACAGGAGCTGATCTGGCCGCTCGTGTTTGCACTTCTTATCTGATGACAGGGAACATGAAGGAGCTTGCAAGGGGCTGGGGAGAAAGTGCAGTGTATGATGCCGTCTGCTGCATAGACAATACACTGCTTGTAATGTTATTATTTGAGTAAACATTGCAGAAGCTCCCTTCTTCCTCGCTCTCCACTCAACCCCTCTCACCACTGCAGCCTTCGTGATTTATCTTTTCTCCTGGGCAGATAAGAAGTAAGGAACTCACTTTGTGGCAAAACCCCTTTAAGGGGTTAAAGGACTGACAGACAGCCACCTCCTCTCTGCACCAGTGAGCGCAGTAAGGAAGGACAGTGTCCTTGAGACCCCACCCCATTTTAGGAATTGGTGGGGGTCCAGCAATAAGACATTTATCACCTATCCTGTGGATAACTGATAAATGTCTTTAGTGGGGCAACCACTTAAATTGCAAATAGCCAATAATCACGGCTTCAATGCATATAAAAAAGAAAAAGATGATGAGGCAAATTTGCAGAGTTGTTATATTAGTCTATAATGTATACAGCTCCTATGCAGACCTATGAGTCTTCGTGGTGATACCCTATGTACTCTGCAGCCCTGTGTCCTCTCCTACCTGTCTGTATGGGGAAGAGGGAGTGGTCTAACACAACTGTGGAATCAGACTACACAGGACTGGTTTGTAGTCTGTAACCACGGAGATACAAAGTGTCCCAGTAGGATTTCCTGAAACATGAATGGCTCTACTAAAATAGTTTTACCTGAAAGACAAAGAAAGGGGCGATCGCTCTCTCCTTAAACAGGTGTAAGAAATCAGGCACCACCATTTCAGCCCTGAAAAAAAGAAACAAGACATTCCTGTCAGTCTTTATATAGAAAAGCGGCCACATATCCTGCCCTTCCCATGTATCGACCTCTGCATCCCTTACTTGTTAATGCCATAGGTTTTCTCAGCAGCTTTAATGTCGGCCTCTTCCACGTAACCCTTTGCGCTTTGATAGTAGGACAGGGGTCGCTCCACAGGAAATACAACCGGGAAGAATTCTTTTCTCTCCTTCGCGTCATAGGAATACTTGATTTTTTGGAATTCGAAGCTAATGGTCTCTTGTCCATCTTCACTCTGTGGGTCCAAACAGAATAGGCGAATAAGAAATGAGCATCGGGCCTAGTCCACATCTGCATCGCGATTTCCATTTCCTGTTACATTGTAGGACCAGAAAAAAGAATGGTGGCGCCAGATTCATTTCGAGATGGGCACCGACATCACAAACAGAAAAAAAAAAACTAAAATCTATGTGCGTGCTAGGAAAATAGAAAAACGGATACAAAAATCTAAAAACAGCAATTAAAAAAAACAAAAAACTTTATTGCACACAAAAAAAATACAGTGTTAAAGGGGTTGTCTCACTACAAGGATTGCTGCTTTTTATGTTAAAGATCTTGCAAAAACAAGTCACTTTGCAATGTGTGTCCATTAACAGTGTCCGACCTAGTCCTAGATATCCCCTCTTGTATGGGCTGCATCAGCTCTTCAGGTCACTATAGCTACAGACCTGTGCGATCTCTCCTGATAGGTTGCCAGCACTGGTTGCTATAGCTACAGACCTGTTTGATCTATCCTGATAGGCTGTCAGTAGTTGTGCTAACGACTGCTTTATGCAGCCTAGTGGAAGCCAGTAAACACACCCCTAAATTCAAAGTGAAACCAAGAAAACGAGATGAATCAATGTAGTGAGACAACCCCTTTAAATATTTAATATTAGACATAACCTATTTGAACGCTTTATGGGGGTTTTATGCAGTGGAAAAAGGGTTCTTTCCCAAAATGCAGTCTGACATTTATTATTATATTGTTTTTTTTGTGCGATTTTACTATTAGACTATTTTCATACATAAGGCCCAATGCCCTTGATGGTTGCTCTGCAGGTCCTTGGTCCGTGCACCCTCACACAGGGAGTGTCTGTTAAATCACTCAGGAGAGCATCTTCCCTTTCTCTTGTATACCCTCTTGGCAGATCTATATACCCTGATATGATGCGGCTTTATACGTCAAGGTCACATGGGCACCCTACTGTATGAGAATGAACAGGTTAAAGCCGCCCTCCCCGTCTGCATATTTCTGGCAGGGCTGGTTTCAGAACATGAAAGACGACAACAGCGACATGTTTACCCCTAAATAAAGCCCCTCTCTCCCCTCATGCGCCCTCTATCCCCCCGGCCGATGCGGTCTTACCGTTTCTCTAATAAGTGGAACCAGCTCAGCAGATCCATTGTTTGGCGTGGGCACAACCTTAACCAAGGTGGCAGTTTGGGGATTTGGGTCCTGTAAAGGGTTAAAAACACTGAATAAGTAATAAATTAAGAACAATCTTGATCATAATTTATTAAATCCCTGTAGAAGACATTTCTGGGACTTCGCCACAAGCCAGACCATACTAGCTGCACACCGCACAGTTCAGGTCATCTGTAATCTGATTATGTAGTCTGGATAGCAATGGGACAGCACATCATGACACCATTCAGGGTAGAAGGGCGAGAATATCCCCTAATGAACCCGTTTGATTTCTATATGGGGTAACGCATTGGGATTATACTGGAATTAAAGAGAACCTGTCACATAGGTTATGCCCCTCCTGGCTGAGGGCAGCACAAGCCAGTGTCAGACCTGCTGTTTCCAGCACTGTGTCCCTTATTCTGTAAGATGCTGGAGTTTTAGAGTATTTACCCCTCAAATCTTATTCATGAGCAGGTGTTAGCCCCGCCCACCAAAGGCTAGCCCCGCCCACTGACAGTTATTCACATGTTTCTACCTATTCAAAGTAATAGGTTAGTCCAGGGGTGTCAAACTGCCGACCCTCCAGCTGTTGGGAAACTTTAACTCCCAACATGCCCACAGTTATAGATTAAACAAAAGCATGATGAGAGTTGTAGTTTCCCAAAAGCTGGAGGGCCGGCAGTTTGACACCTGTGGGTTAGTCAGTTATGAGGCGGGCGGGGTCTAAAAAAAAACAAACTCTTCTGGCTGAAAACTGCAGATTTGACCATTAAATACTCTGAAACTGCTGCATTTTACAGAATAAGGGACACAGCGCTGGAAACAGCAGGTCTGACACTAGCTGGTGCTGCCCTCAGCAAGGGGGGCATAACCTATGTGACAGGTTCCGTTTAAGAGTATTAGCGCTTTTGCTATTTGTTGTGTGCTTTCTTATACACCCTTCCCTTTGCCACATCTATATCCATCAAATTTAGGGTAAAAAACAGTGGACTTAACAGGCCCTATAATAGTGTGTGGGGGCCGCCCTTTGCGGGGCGATGATCCCATTTCTTACATTATACACCTGCCTTTGGCTTTCCATGTAGATCTTAGCGGCAGTGGTATCATAAAGGGACATGTATATTTTTTATACTGTAATTAAAGGTTACGTTTTTATTAATTCAATGATCTCTTATATGTAGTCTGCCGGAAAATATATTATATGCCCGTGGCTGTGTAAATGTCAGGACTGACACAACTACAACTTCACTGGTGACGCATCTTCATGGGTGAGGAGCACAACTACAGGTGGCACACACAGCCCCGGGCATCACCATGCTGCAGTAATGCATAGGCAACCTGCCCTCCTCCAGTGGATTCAGAGCTACACCTCAGAGGTTCCCTATAGACAGCTCAATTTTGGTTACTAAATCCCCTGATGACGGTATTGGGAGGCTCTACAGGAGGGAGCACCAGCAACCAGAAGCTACATCCCGCCATCCAGCTGCTACGTTCCCTTTTTTCCTGCAGTAATTGTCATCTACTGAAAGGAATGTCTATTATGTCAATGAATGGGCGACAGTGGACGTCCCGAAACCTACAGCTGAAACCAGAAGTTTCCATCCACTATATAAGAAGCCCCATCTGCAGGTTTTTCTCTCTATCTGACATGAGATCAGAATAAATCTTCCCCGTTTTAGGTCAATTAGGAACCAAAATTATTGATATTTGCCAAATGCCAGAAAAATGAGATAATTTTTTAAGGCATTTTTATTACTTTCTGCAAAGTCAAAAGTTTCCATACACTGCGATGACTCTGCCTTTAAACAATTTGGGACAGCCCATATGATGATGTCATGTCTTTGGAAGCTTCTGATAGGTTTATTGGCAACATCTGAGTTAGAGACACACTTGTGGATGTATTTTATGGGACACCAGAAACACACTGCTTCTGTGTGTAACATCATGGGAAAGTCTAAAGAAATCAGCCAAGAGATCAGGAAGAGAATTGTGGACTTGCACAAGTCTGGATCATCCCTGGGTGCAATCTCCAGATACCTGAAGGTGCCTCGTTCATCTGTACAAACAAGATGGGAATGTCCAGCCCTCATACCGCTCAGGAAGGAGACAGGTTCTGTGTCTCAGAGATGAACGTGCTTTGGTCCGACATGTGCATATCAACCCAATAACAAAAGCAAAAGACCTTGTGATGATGCTGGTGGAAACTGGTAAGATTGTGTCATTACCTACAGTGAAACGAGTACTATATCAACATGGGCTGAAAGGCCACTCTGCCAGGAAGAAGCCATTACTCCAAAAGACACATATAAAAGGCCGATTAATGTTTGCAAATGCAAAGGAACAAAGACCTATATTTTTGGAGACATGTTCTGTGGTCTGACGAAACTAAAATTAAACTGTTTGGCCATAATGACTATTGTTATGTTTGGAGGAAAAAGGGAGAAGCTTGGAAGCCTAAGAACACCATCCAAACTGTGAAACACAGGAGTGGCAGCATCATGTTGTGGGGTTGTTTTGCTGCAGGAGGGACTAGTGCACTTCACAAAATAGGTGGCATCATGAGGAAAGAAGATTATATGGCAATACTGAAGCAACATCTCAAGACATCAGCCAAGAAGTTAAAGCTTGGGCGGAAATGGATCTTCCAAATGGACAATGACCCGAAGCTACTGCCAAACTGATTACAAAGTGGTTTAAGGAGAACCAAGTCAATGTTTCAGAGGGCCATCACAAGCCCTGATCTCAATCCTATTGAAAATTTATGGGCAAAGCTGAAAAGGCCGGTGCGAGCAAGAAGACCTCCAAACATGGCTCAGTGACACCAATTCTGTCAGGAAGAAGGGACCAGAATTCCTACCAACTATTGTGAGAAGCTTGTGGAAGGATCCAAAACGTTTGACCCAAGTCCTACAGTTTAAGGGCAAAGCTACCAAATACTAATGAAATGGACGGAAACTTCTGACTTTACAGAAAGTAATAAAAATGCCTTAAAAAATGTTTCTCATTATTCTGCTTTTGGCAAATATAAATAATTTTGGTTCCTAATTGACCTATAACAGGGAAGGTTTTTTCTGATTTCATGTCAGAGAGTGAGAAAAACCTGCAGATGGGGCTTCTTATATCGGGGATAGAAACTTCTGGTTTCAACTGTATCTGTTCCCAAATAGGGCAAACAGATGTCATAGAGAGGGGCCTGACCCTGCACACACTGTACCCCCTCATAACCTGGAGAGGAAGCCCCCTATAAACGATCAGTTCCTGGTCTGGAGGACCCATACTTCTAAGTGTGCACCATGTAATACTACACTTGCTCAGTAGTGGCCACTGCAGGGAGAGGCAACAGCCCCCAGGGATATCAGTAGTTTATCGTGGGTATCAGGACCCCAGACCCTCTGATCAGCAGACATGCGTCAAACGCGTTGCTGACCTACAGAGATAAAGCCCCAGGGGCAATAAAGACGAACACCTTGTGGATGATCTGTTCTTGGGAGACGACCAGTGACTGACAAGTCCTTTCTAGGTGGATGCCAGGAATAGTACAGAGGCCCACACATTTATTTTAAAGGGGTCGTCTCACTACAAGGATCGCTGCTTTTTTTGTTAAATATCTTTCAAAAACAAGTCACTTTGCAATACATGTTCTTTAACAGTGTCTTCCTATCCTGATTTCACTTCTTGTATGGGCTGCATCAGCTCCTCAGGTTGATAGCTACGACCTGTCTGATCTCTCCCGATAGGCTGGCAGTGTGGTCGCTATAGCTACAGACATGCTCTTGGTCTCTCCCGATAGGCTGCCAGTGCTGGTCGTATAGCTACAGACTGCTCTGTTCTCTCCGATAGGACTGCCAGTGTGGTCGCATCTAGCTACAGACCTTGCTCTGTCTCCCCCTCCCCCCCACCCCCCAGACTTGGCTACAGCCAGTGCTGGTCGCTATAGCTACAGACCTGCTCTGTTCTCTCCCGATAGGCTGCCAGTGCTGGTCGCTATAGCTACAGACCTGCTCTGTTCTCTCCCGTTTGGCTTGCCAGTCTGGACGCTTATAGCTACGAGACCTGTCTGTTCTCTCCGATAGGCTGCAGATGCTCGGTCGCTATAGCTACAGACCTGCTCTGTTCTCTCCCGTAGGCTGCCAGTTGATGGTCGCTATAGCTACAAGACCTGCTCTGTTCTCTCCGATATGGCTGCCAGTGTGGTCGCTACTAGCTCAGACCTGCTCTGTTCTCTCCCGATAGGCTGCTATGCTGGTCCGCTTTAGCTAAGACTGCTCTGTTCTCTCCCGATAGGATGCCACGTGCTGGTCGCTAAGCTACGACCTGCTCTGTTCTCTCCCGATAGGCTGCCAGTGTGGTCGACTATAGCTACAGACCTGCCTCATGTTCTTCTCCCGATAGGGCTGCCAGTGCTGGTCGCTATAGCTACAGACATGCTATGTCTCTCCCGATAGGCTACGCCAGTGTGGTCGCTATAGCTACAGACCTGCCTCTGTTCTATCCCGATAGGCTGCCAGTTGCTGGTCGCTATACGCTACAGTCTCTCTGTTCTCCGACCCGATAGGGCTGCCTGTGCTGGTCGCTATAGCTACAGACCTGCTCTGTTCTCTCCCGATTGGCTGCCTGTGCTGGTCGAATAGCTACAGCCTGCTCTGTTTTCTCTCCGATAGGCTGCCAGTGCTGTCGCTATAGCTACAGACCTGTCTGTTCTCTCCCGATAGGCTGCCAGTGCCTGTCGCTATAGCTACGACCTGCTCTGTTCTCTCACGATTAGCTGCCAGTTGCTGGTCGATATAGCTACAGACCTGCCTGTTCTCTCCGATAGGCTGCCAGTGCTGGTCGCTATAGTACCACGAACTGCTCTGTTCTCTCCCGATAGGCTGCAGTGCTGGTAGCTATAGCTACAGACCTGCTCTGTTCTCTCCGATAGGGCTGCAGAGATGGTCGCTAATAGCTACATGACCTCGATCTGTTCTCTCCGATAGGCTGCACCAGTGTGGTCGCTATAGTTCAGACCTGCTCTGTTCTCTCCCGATAGGCTGCCAGTGCTGGTCGCTATAGCTACAGACCTGCTCTGTTCTCTCCCGATAGGCTGCCAGTGCTGGTCGCTATAGCTACAGACCTGTTCTCTCCCGATAGGCTGCCAGTGCTGGTCGCTATAGCTACAGACCTGCTCTGTTCTCTCCCGATAGGCTGCCAGTGCTGGTCGCTATAGCTACAGACCTGATCTGTTCACTCCCGATTAGGCTGCAGTGCTGTCGCATATAGTACAGACCTAGCTCTGTTCTCTCACGATAGGCTGCCAGTGCTGGTCGCTATGTACAGGACCTGTCTGTTTCTCCCGATAGTCTGATACCAGTGCTGGTCGGTATAGCTACAGACCTGTTCTGTTCTCCCCGATAGGCTGCGTGCTGGTCGCTATAGCTCAGACCTGTTCTGTTCTTACCCGATAGGCTGCCAGTGCTGGATCCTATAGCTTCTGACTGTTGTTCTCTCCCGATAGGCTGCCAGTGCATGGTCGCTATAGCTACAGACCTGCTATGTTCCTCTCCCTGGATAGGCTGCAGTGCTGGTCGCTAGAAGCTAAGACCTGTTATGTTTCTCCGATAGGCTGCCAGTGCTGGTAGTATAGCTATCAGGTCCTGTTCTGTTTCTCTCCGTTAGGCTTGCCAGTGTGGTGACTATAGCTACAGGTCCTGTTCTGTTCTCTCCCGTAGGCTTGCCAGTGCTGGTCGTATGTGCTACAGACCTGCTCTGTTCTTCTCCATAGGCCGCCTGCGCTGGTCGCTATAGCTACAGACCTGTTCTGTCTCTCCGATAGGCTGCGCCTAGCGCTGGTCGCTATAGTACAGGACCTGTTCTGTCTCTCCTGGGATAGGCTGCCTGCGCTGGTCGTTAGCTAACAGACCTGTTCTGTCTCTACTGATAGGCTGCTGCGCTGGTCGTCTTTAGCTACAGACCTGTTCTGTCTATCCTGATAGGCTGCCTGTGCTGGTCGCTTTTGATTCAGACCTGTTCTTTATCTCCGGATAGGCTGCCAGTGCTGGTCGCTATAGCTAAGACTGTTCTGTCTCTCGGATATGGCTGCCAGTGCGGGTCGCTATAGCTAAGACTGTTCTGTCTCTCCTGATAGGCTGCCAGTTCTGAGTCGCTATAGATACAGACCTGTTCTGTCTCTCCTTGATAGGCTGACAGTGCTGGTGCTATAGCTAACAGACCTGCTCTGTCTATCTGGATAGGTGCCAGTGCTGTTTTTAGTCGCTTTAGCTTACAGACCTGTTCTGTATCTCCTGATAGGCTGCCAGTGACTGTCGCTATAGCCACAGACTGTTCTTATACTACTGTTAGGCTGGCAGTGCTGGTCGCTATAGCTACAGACCTGGTGCCCTCCGCAGCTCATCAGTAGAGGCCAGTAAACACACCCCTGAATTAAAAAATGAAACAGAGAAAACAGGACTGAGGTAAGATGAATTGATGTAGTGAGACAACCCCTTTAAGGGTTATACTTGGGGTCCTAACCCCATACAAGACTCTTATAGACACGAATATTCAATACACCTCTAAATCCCCCTCCTTTATTAGTCACACGTTCCTCTATCAAACCCTCTGAGGGTCTTATTTCAGAGGGCACCATGTTATACCTTGCAGAAAAGACAACCCAGCAGCCACAACAGATGATTGTCAGGGTCCTAGACCTCCTACAAGATGATAGGAAAAACCTTCCATTCATTACTATGGTGTCACCCTCCAAGGTCAATCACACTAATGTCAGACATAAGCAGGGGTCTGGTAGCCCCGTCCCTGCAGATAACTGGGCTCAGATATATAGAACACCCATTGATTCCTAGGTGGAAGGAAAAGGTAAAATGTGCAGACACCTCGGAGATCACCAATGATGGCTACAAGGGGTGGGACCCCCAAAACATGACTTAAAGGAGGGGATCACCAGAAAGCTCAAGATCCATCTGACAGCTGTTCACACTCAGAGTGAAGAGAGCCTGCGGTTATTTCACAGACAGCAGTAAATACATGAGATACAGAGCGGTCACAGTGCGGCAGCCCCGGGGAGCTCTGCTGTCAGGCGACCACCACAGCTGTCACAGTGACGTCAGCAGCCCCGCCCCCTCCCACTGACCTTAGTGCAGGAGAGCGCGCAGTGGGCGTGCACCGACCACAGCCCCGACAGCACGGTGAGGACGTGCAGCAGCCCCAGCGCCGCCAGACAGATGAGCCCGGCCTCCGGGTACTCGGACACCCCGTACACGGCCACCCACAGGTACAGCCAGGCCGGGTAGAGCACGGAGAACGGCAGCACGGTGCCCCTGCGCAGCCGGGGCCGGCGGCGGTACAGGGTGACCGAGCGGACCAGCTCGTCTTGGGCCGGTACACCGCTCACACCCGCCGCCGCCGCCATTCCCTTTTCCCCTGACACTTCCGGCTGCGTCAGCGCCGGCCCTGGCAACACGGGCTTCCGCTTCCGCCGGCGAACACAACTTCCGGTTTGCTACGTGACGTCACGGCACGCTCCAGATATGTGGAGTCACTGAGTCTTGTTACTAGGCCTGCTTGCCTGACGACAGCGGCGGGGGGTGTATATACACTGGAAATATCCTATAGCACTACAAGTCCCAGCAGGTGTATATACTGGAAATATCCTATAGCACTACAAGTCCCAGCAGGTGTATATACACTGGAAATATCCTATAGCACTACAAGTCCCAGCAGGTGTATATACACTGGACATATCCTATAGCACTACAAGTCCCAGCAGGTGTATATACCGCACATATCCTATAGCACTACAAGTCCCAGCAGGTGTATATACCGCACATATCCTATAGCACTACAAGTCCCAGCAGGTGTATATGTTCTGGACGTATCCTATAGCACTACAAGTTCCAGCAGGTGTATATACTGCACATAGCCTATAGCACTACAAGTCCCAGCAGGTGTATATACTGCAAATATCCTATAGCACTACAAGTCCCAGCAGGTGTATATGTTCTGGACGTATCCTATAGCACTAAAAAGTTCCAGCAGGTGTATAAAACTGCACATAGCCCTATAGCACTACAAGTCCCAGCAGGTGTATATACTGCACATAGCCTATAGCACTACAAGTTCCAGCAGGTGTATATACTGCACATAGCCTATAGCACTACAAGTCCCAGCAGGTGTATATACTGCAAATATCCTATAGCACTACAAGTTCCAGCAGGTGTATATACTGCACATAGCCTATAGCACTACAAGTCCCAGCAGGTGTATATACTGCACATAGCCTATAGCACTACAAGTCCCAGCAGGTGTATATACAGGACATATCCTATAGCACTACAAGTTCCAGCAGGTGTATATACTGCACATAGCCTATAGCACTACACGTTCCAGCAGGTGTATACAGATTGTATATATATCACTTCAAGTCCCAGCATGTAGATAGCTGTAGATTGCTCTGTAGGGAATATTTCAGGCACAGTCTGTGCGCCGCGTGCACCTATCTCTGTCCCTTCTCTCTGGGTTACAGCAGTGTAATGGTTAACAGTCACAAGAGCTCACCCAATCATCTGCCCCTCAGCTCTGCATCAACCAATCATCTTCCTCTCTGCTCCAGATCAGCCAATCACAGGCTTCACCTTCCCCCAACCTGGAAGTGGAGTGTGGCCATGTGCAGCTTGAAGGGTGACCTGGAGTCAGAGAGAACATGTAAGTGCTGTGCTCCCAGCCATGGCTGCTGCCTGTGCGCCCCCTGAGGGTGGCGAGCCCCCCGCGCCCTACACGTCACAGTACAGTGGTCACTCAGGCTCTGAGCTCCAGGACAGGGTCAGGTGTGAGTCCTGGCAAAGGATAGAGGGGTTTCTGATTGTTAGTGAGAATAACAAGGTATCTGTGGTGACTTTGCTGTGAGGGGCATAGCTATGGGGGCTGTACTGCCCAAAAGCTCCTCTCCCAGATAGGAAGACCCCGGGATTCTATGTAGAACATGGCAGGGTGGACTTGTTACAGGTTATGTATCAGAGTCCAGGAGCTTCTCTGGCTGATAGACACGCTGTGACGGAGACGCTTATGTCGGGCACGCTGTAACGGGGACGCTTGTCTCGGGCGGTGCCTGTCTCGGGCACGCTTGTCTCGGGCGGGGGTGCGCCTGTCTCGGGCACGCCGTCGTGGAGACGGAATCTCATGCTGAGCACACTGTTAGAGTATGTTCACATTACTGATATTCTGCCCCCAGAATTGACGTCCAAATATGTTTTGTGAACATACCCTTATGGGCACATTTGTGGCCGTAGGGCACCCTAGTTGGCACACATTAGTATGGGGACATTAATATGAAGACATTTGTGTCAGGAGCGCTGTTATGGAGATGGGCAGCTGCGGCGGGCACGCTGTTATGGAGACGGGCAGCTGTTTAAGGCTAGGTCTACACAGCATTAGGATCAAAACCTAAAAACTGCTTTGAACGTCAGGTTTTTTTGTCCAAAGCAGCTGTGTTTCTGGCAAGTTGTTTTGGGTGGTTTTCAGTTTTTTTGGCACGTTTTTAGTGCAGTTTTTAATGTATGCAAAATTCATTCACCTTGTTAAACACCTGGGCAATTTTTCAGCAGAACTGTCTAAAAACCGGGCCAAAAAACGTCTGGCAACCTACATAGACTTCAGTAGTAAATTTTTTGCCCTGCTCTGCCATTTTTCGCAACATGTTTCAAAAAACGACCAGTAAATAAAATGAGCAGAGAAAGCCGTTCTGTGGAGACAGCGGGACGTTCTTACTATTAAAGTCTATGAAATCTGTTTTCAGTTGTTTTTTTTCAGCAGTTTCGTAAAACAAAAAACGCTGAAAAAACGACTGAAAATAGTGGAGTGCAGTGGAGACATAGCCTAAGGCCATGTTCACACGGCTTAAAATGGGCCATATTTTGGTCCGTAATTACGCGCCGAAGTGCGCCAATTACGGGCCGAAAACGGCCCATTCATTACGGTAATTCACAGTTCTCATAGACAACTATGGATTACGTCTCCTCTGCAAATACGCGCCGCTAGCAGTGATTGTCTATGGGCCGGAGAAGTGCCGCCCCCCCGCTCACACACCCGCTCCAGCCCCGCCCCCAGCCACACGGCATAATTGCGGGGCGAAATTACGCCCCGCAGTTAAGCCGTGTGAACCTAGCCTAAGGCTGCATCCACAGGGCCATATGCAAATACTGGACGGATTCTTATTAAAGAATCCGGTCGGTATTTTGACGTCTTTTACATGGTTTTGGGGAAGGGTTTTGCCCACAGTTTGTGGATTCGCCCGTCCCCTCAACCATCTGACATGTTCATGTTCTGCCCGAAAAAGGCGGAAGGATGAACATGTTATACGTTTTTCGGGACGCCAGTGGTGTGAAAAACCGTCAGGCAGAAAATCTGTGCTGAACGGATTTTCTATCGAAGTCTATCAGGATGGTTGACGGTCGGTTTTCAAATCCGAAAACTGTCTGTAAATGCGACTGAATATCCTGCCGTGGGGACAAGCTGTTAGGCTGTGTTCACATGGCCTATTGCGGCGCGTATAGTACGCGCCACAATACGCCGGGTGTTTTGGAACCACGCGCTGATCAGCGTGTAAATCCAAAGCACGGGGGGGCCGGGTGCCCACCCCATAGACGTGCATTGTCAGCGGCGCCTATTAGTTGCTAATAATTGACATGTCAATTCTCCACCCGCGTGTACAATACAATCGTATTGTACACGCGGGGGACGACGCATAATCCATAGCTCTCTATGGACAATTACGCAAGATAATGAGCCGTGAGAGCATACCCTTACAGAGACACTTTTGCCCGGCAGACTGCTATATAGGTATATTTTTTGGTGTTGGTGCTGTGTGGCGGCCTTTGCTGATGTGAGTCTATGCTTGTGGGGTGGTGCGGACCACTGGGTTGTGCCCCTTGCTTGCATGGTTATTGCTGCGACGGTGGCCGCCATGCAGTGCTATGTCCATTAGTGTAGAGGACGTCGTGAAGTGGCAAGTGGGCCTATTCAGCTTGATCAAAAAGTATATGGAGATTTGTCATTTTTGCTGAGAAGCAACGTATATTGTGAGGATGTGCGGACCAAATCTCTCTCCCCTCCTAGTATATGTTATGTAGGTATATGTGACTGCATTGTTAGGAGGATGGGATGGTTTGCTCTCTCATGTAGGAATTGGTGTCCTATTTTCCTTTTGGTGGGTATGCAGGTAGCACCGCTCACTCTCACCACGCCTGTATTGTTTCCCACCACCAGAACGTCACTCGTAGCTATAGGTAGCATAGAGCTGACAGTCACAGCTGGCCCCTAGAAAAAAGCATTTTTCTTTT
>JAODAL010051023.1:0-26977 GCA_025379985.1 Phyllomedusa bahiana | reverse complement strand
CCTTTAAAAAAAAAAAAAATAATGTGATGAGGGCTAATGACAGGAGCACTCTCAATATCCTGATGGTGCCACTTTCCATGCATCTTTCTAATATGTAATCCAATTTTCCTTAAAAGACAACAGGTATTATGCATGAAAACTGTCTAGCAGTAAGGGCATGTCCCCACGGCACGGGTTTGCGGATGGTTTTTCAGACGGTTTGCGGTTTTGAAACTAAAGAGCAAAATGGCAGAGCACTTAGCTGAAATAACAAGAAAAAAGGGTTTGATGTCAAGAGTGCTGGTAATGTGATGGGAATTTTAAAAAGTATTTTTGCTTTTTTGGTATTGAATAGGTCCCAAGACCTGAAAAAGGAGAAGATTGTAAATGCAAGTGTAAGGTGTTGGAGGCATAGGAACCAATGGAAGTATGTGATGTGATAGGGTTGGGGGCCTAATGGTGGTTTGCAGGGATCAGCAGTGTACCAGCAGAGAACTACAGTGATACAGCAAGTTTGCGGTGTTTACAATCTTTATTCATGGCACTTAGCTTAGTACAGACAGTTCTCCAGACAGATTATTGGAGGAAATTTCTCTCACGTGGTGCATTCTCCATATGCATATGAAAGTGGAGGAGATCGCTACATTTAAATTCTTTTTTTTCCTTCACTTAGGGTGAGTTCATACAATGTTGTTTTAATGGCAGATGGCTTGCAGAGCAGATTACTTGTTTAAAATTCATGGATGGCTATAGATTATGAGCTTTTGGGCTGGAGCTGCTGCAATACATGTCTGTTCTCCTTCACTCTTAACTCAAATATTCACTCTTAACTCAGAGCAAAAAATGGACCAAGCGACTGCTCTTATCTCAAAAAAGTCAAAGTACCACTGTATATAATTAAAAGCAATGGAAGAGTGGTTGGACACTCTACACAAGGCATTTAATCATGAAGCTTTTTGGATTCAGAACCTCAGGACCAATTTTCTGGAGGGTTTCAACTATAAGAGCATTTTTTTATATCTGTTGAAATACTTCAGTTCTCTTAGCACTATGGATCGATAGTCGATATCGTCAATTATCATGTCGATAGTCGACAGTCGATAACAGATTATTGCCGATGACCATTAAAGTCTATGGAAGAGGAACAACAGCTTTATTATTACACCCAAACAAGGCTGGAGAAGCTGGAATTAACATCCACAACAGGAAACTGGATACGTGCTACATCTTAGGCAAAACAATTAGGCAACAAGAGTCACAGAAAAAAACTGACAGACTATTCATTATCCCTGTCTCGTACCACAGCATGACTCTTAAACCTGCATGACCCACAAATTAAAAAGTGTCAGAAGGCAGTATTATTAGAACCATCATTTTAGATGAACTGGACATTGACTATACCTGTCCTGTACCACAGAATGACCCCCAAACCGCATGACCCCACAGATTAAAAAGTGCTGTAATAAAGTAGTCTTTGAACCACCATTTTAGTTGAACTGGACATTGACTATGCCTGTCCTGTACCGCAGCATGACCGCAAAACCCGTTTGACCCACAGATTAAAAAGTGCCTGAAAAAGGAGTCTTTGAACCACCATTTTAGTTGAACTGGACATTGTCTATGAGTGTCCTGGACCACAGCATGACCCCCAAACCCGCATGACCCACAGATTAAAAAGTGCCGGAATAAAGTAGTCTTTGATCCATCATTTTAGTTGAACTGGACATTGACTATACCTGTCCTGTACCACAGCATGACCGCCAAACCCGCATGACCAAAGATTAAAAAGTGCCGGAATAAAGTAGTCTTTGATCCATCATTTTAGTTGAACTGGACATTGACTTTGCCTGTCCTGTACCACAGCATGACTCCAAAACCCGCATGACACACGGATTAAAAAGTGCCAGAAGAAAGTAGTCTTTGAACCACAATTTTAGTTGAACTGGACATTGGCGTCCGTCATCTATTAACATGGCAAAAATGCCCTTATGACGCAGCAACGAAAACAAGTCGTGCCTGCAAGCTAAGTTCGGAAGTGTGAGCGAAGACCTCCAGCCTCCTCAAATACACAGTAAAAAAGACCTGGGTAGCGCTTAAGAAATTTCTTGCCTCTAACGAAGAGCGCTTGCCCCTCCGTATGAGTGCGGACCAATTGAGCTTCACTTTAAAGCTGGAGGTTGACATCTCCTGTTCCACCCAGGTGCCCTTTTTCTTGGCTTTCTTTTTCTCATTTTACCTCAACGTGTTGGAGGAAATTGATCTCTGTTCTTGGGGTGCGAATGTGCTCCATACTCCATCGTCCTCTGAATAACTACATCTGGGTTCAAGTAAATGTCCATGTAACTCCCTTGTACAATCAGAGGAAATATTGTATCAGGCTTATTTTGGTACTGCACGTTTTTTAGTAGTTTAATTCCTAGAAAAACACATTTAAAATAGATGGAATCCCGACCCACGTCTTGTTTCTCTTTTTATTAATTGTATTAAAATGGGTTGTCCTCCTGTAGGGATTGGCTACTATGTTAAAGAATGCAAAATCAAGTCATTTTGCAATATGTGTCCATTAACAGTGTCCTACCTATTCCTGTTTTTTACATCACCATGCCCCATAAAATTCAAAACATGATCCTTTGGCCACTCTTGACAATTTTGAAGGATAAATGTCTAATAGAAACCACATTTTTATAATAGGACCTATAGTATAGCTGTAGTTCACAGCAACATGCCTCCAAAACTTCAAAATATGACCCTTGAGCCACTCTTGACATTTGTGAAGAACAAATGTCTGTTAGAAACCACATTTTTTAAAATAGGACCTGTAGTATAGCTTATAATTCCAGCAGCATGAGATGACACAAAAAATTATAAAATGACTTCTCCAGCCTCTGTTAAAAATTGTTGAATGGAGAAAAGCCACTTAAAAAGCCACATTTCTGTTTCAAAGGACCTTGATTATAGCTGTATCTCACAGCACCATGACACCAAAACCATTGACAGTGTGAAAAATTTTAAAGATGAAGTGAGTAAATAGAATACGTTTTTTTCTTGAAACCGTGTACAACTGGTGTCTTTTACAGTTTCCTCACCGCAAAACAAGCAAAATTATCTTTTGTGAACTGAGAATAAAAAGTGCAGTAAGAAATGATCATTTAAAACATTTTTTTTGAAAAGGACCATTTCTGTTTGAAGAGGATTGTGAAGTATACCGGTAACTAATCGGTGACCTCGGCAATTGGGGCACAACCTCATCAGAAATTCCACGCCTAATTCAATCTTGATTAAAGTCAAGCGATCACATTATCGTTGGAAACCGATTTCGTTTGTCTGTAATGACTCCTCCAGCTGTGCTGAAGATCCGCTCAGATACACGCTGGCTGCTGGGCAGGACAACACCTCTATGTCGTGGCCACGTGCTCTGAGCATTCATCCATTTTGGGATATCCCAAATTCGATTTGGGTCCGAACATATACAAAAACATCGTGTTGAGACGCAGATAGTCGTGCACCATAATCTTAAGCCAGTCTCTGTGTGTTATGTGTGCCCTGCATTTCATTTACATGTGTTTGGTGAGTGGGGTAAATAAGGATTGCCAAGGTCACCTTATTTTAGGCATCTGTCCACAATCTTGCTGCATGCGCTACTTGGCCCCTCTTACTGCTGTCACGTTGCAGACGTAGTACTACCCATGACATTTGAAGAACGAGAAGCAGACACAACAGATGTCTCACAGTTGAATCAATCAGCACGGTCTCCAATTCCCTGCATTATACAACCTCTATTTTGTGGTGGGTGGAAGAAAAGTTCTGATTTTGCTTTTGTACTGAGGAATTGAGGAGGGTGGCCACCCAGTAACTGTTGTTCAATTTTGAAGGCCTTAATGCGAGGATCATTGTTGGAGGAAATGGAGCATCCAAGCACTCATGTGATCGATGGAGCCTTGATTATTTCCAAGCCTCTGGGTCGAGGGGCACTAGTAAACTGATCTTCCCTCATCTTCCTCTCCGCCTTCAATCCCGTGTCCAACTAGTGTTGAGCGTTACGTAGGCTATCGACATCGGGCGATAGTCGATAGTCGGGCCACCATCGATAAGGTTTATCGATAGTGAGCAGTCGATTATGAGGATGACCTTAAAGTCTATGGGAGAGCAACAACACCTTCATTACATACAACCCAACACAGGCTGGAAGAAGCTGGAATTAACAGCCACAACTCCGTCAAAGGATACCTGCATACATCTTAGTCACAACACTTAGGCTATAAAAGCCACAGAAAAAAAAGTCACAACACCATTCACTAACCCTGTCTAGGTACCACAGAATGACCCTAAACCTGCATCACGCCACAAATTAAAAATGGCAGGAAGGCAGTATTATTTGAACCATCATTTTCCAGAACTGGGACATGAATATCACTGTCCTTGAACTCAGCATGAGCCCCAACCTGCATGACCCCCACAATTTAAAAGTGCCGGAAAAAGGAGACTTTCAACCACTATTTTAGTTTCACTGTACATTGACTATCCTGTCCTGGGCCACAGCATGAGCCCAAAACCTGCATGACCCCAGATAAAAAAGAGTCGGGAAAAAGGCGTCTTTGATTGAACCACACACCATTTTAGTTTCACTGACATATACTGTCCCTGTCCTTGGCCACAGTAAGACCATTAAACCTGTCTGAATCTGACCCCCAGATTAAAAAGTGCGGAAAAAGGAGTCTTTCAACCACCATTTAAGTTGAACTGGACATTGACTATACCTGTCCTTTCCACAGCATGACCCAGTGCCGGAGTACAGTGGGAGCGGTGAAGCCCAGGCTGGTCATCCGTCATCTATTAACACGCACATAAAATCCTGATGACGCTAGCAAACGAAAACTGTCCGTGCTGAAGCAGAGTGCAGAAGAGCGGAATGTGAGAACTCCATCCTTCCTCAGTACACAGACAAGACCTGGTAGCGCTTGCCCCTCCGTATGAGATGCGTGTAACGCCAATTGAGCTAGCACTCTTGGAAATACTGTGGTTAACGCACATGTTCCACCCAGGTGAGCCCTTTTTTCATAGGCTTCTTTTTCACATTTTACTCAACGTGCAGGAGGAAAATTGTCCTCTGTACTTTGTTCTCTGGACCCGTGCTTCCCATACTCCATGTACTCTGAATAACCTACATCAGGTCAAGTTTTCCCTGTACCACCCTTGTATAATTCAGGGAGATTTTTTTACCAGCTATTTATGCACAGTGCAAGTTTTTTAGTATTTAATTCTAGAAAACACATTTTTAAAATAGGAATGGAATCCCACCATCTGTCTTAGTTTCTCTTTTTTTAATTGTATGTAAATGGGTTGTCTCAACAGGGATTGATAGCAATAGTTAAGAGATCTTGCAAAAACAAGTGATTTTGCCAATATGTGTCCAGTAACAGTGTCCTACCTATTCCTGTTTCTGACAGCACCATCACCCTTGAGCCACTTTGGACACCCACTGAGAAGAACAAATGTCGGTTAGAAACATCCATTTTTTTTATAATAGGACCTGTAGTATAGCTGCATTTCAAGGGAGCAAATGCCCCCAAAATTCCAAAAGCATGACCCTGAGCACTTGGACAATTGGAAGAACAAATGTCTGTTATAAACAAAAAAATTTTTTATAATAGGAACTGTAGTATTGCTCTGCATTTCAAGCAGCGATGACCCAAAAAAATTATAGAAATGGACTTCACAGCCATGTTTAAAATTGTGAGGGAGAAATGGTCAATAGAAGCCACATATTCTGTTCCAAAGGACCATGATTTTGCTGTACTCACAGTCTACATGACCCCAAAAAATATAAATATGACTTCATACTCAGCCACTATTAAAAAATTGTGAGGGAGAAATGCCACTTATAAGTCCACATTTCTGTATTCCAGAGGACCATAATAATAGCTGTATCACACAGCAACATGACCTCAAAAAACCATTGACAATGCGAAAACATACTTAGATAAATTAGTAAATGAGGAATACGGAGTTGTCATGAAACCTTGGTGTCTGATTAACAGTCTCCTCACAGCAAAACCAGCAAAATGAAACTGTTGGGAAAGGAGAATAAAAATTGGCAGTAAGCAAATTGATCGTTATTTTTGAAAAAAAAGTTTTCCAAGAGTGAACATTTCTGTTATGAAAAGGAATGAGAAGTAGACCGGCAACAAATCGTGACCTCGGCAATTGGGGCCCAACATCATCAGAGATCCAATTGCTGATTCATCTTGATGGAAAGTCAAACGATCCACACTTATCTGTGGAAAGCCGATGCGTTTATAGTCTGTAAAGACTCCTCAGCTGTGCTGAAAGGTCAGCTCAGCATAAGACTGCTGGCTGCTGGGCAGGACAAACACCATCTAAGGCGTGACAGCCAGCCTCGGGCCATTCGTCCATTTTGGATACCCAGAAGTCTATGGGTCCGGAACACATACAAAAACATCGATTTTAGACGCAGATTAGTCGTGCACCATGATCTTAAGCTGATCTCAGTTGTGTTGGATGTGTGCCCTGCATTGCATGCGTTTGGTGAGGTGGAAACAAAGATTCGCCAGAGGTCACCCATTAGGCTTCTGCCACCTTGCCTGCTGCTGCTGCGCTACGCCTACTTGCGCACTCGCACGCTGTCACGTCGCTGTTGTTGTTCCTCGCACCGTTACATTTGGGGGAACGTGAAGCGGACGCAACAGAAAGTCTCCAGTTGAATCAATTCCGCAAGGTCTCATTTCCTGCATTTTACCTCTCTATTTGGGATGGGTGGAAGGAAAGTGCTGAGTTTTGTGTTTGTACCCTAAGGGGATCCAGGAGGGTGGCCACGCCAGAACGATGTTTCATTTTTGGATTTGCCTTAATGCGAGGATCATTTGGAGGAAATGGAGCAGACCAAGCACTCATGTGAGAGATGGAGCCTTGATTTCCCCAAGCCTCTGGGGTCGAGGGGCACTTAGCAAAACGTGAATCTTCCTCAACTTCCTCCCTCCCGCCTCAAATTCGTGCCAACCTCTTTCCAAGGCAGGGACGTCAGTAACAATCGGTGTCTTAGGAATACCTCCTCCTCCTCCCTCCGCTGCAGCTGCCTCCCCACAGCTTCAAACAGCCCTGACTTGCCTGAGATGATGCACCCTGAGAGCTTATGCGCCACCTTGCACCTAGCTCTGGAACCCCGAACGCACTGCCTAATGAAACTCGATGAAATTGTGAAACTGTCCGGCCTTGGTGGATTTGACTGAGAGAAAGGCTTCCGTGTCCCGCATCTGTGTCCGTCTCCTCCTCCGTCCGCTGGCCGGGACACCTTTGTTTCAGAGTGTCCAAACGATCGTTCAGAACTAAGATCACCACAATGCTCATGCTGACAAGGGCATTGTCCGCACTGACTCATTTTGGTGGCTTCTTCAAAACCCGGCAGGATGGGTGCAGACTCTTTCACGCTGCCTCCACTCTCGGTGGCTCAACACCACGAGGACCGCACCGCGTGTGCTTGTCAGGCCCATGTGCGACACTCGTCACTCATACTGAGCGTATATGGCATTGCGCTGCTGCCACAATCGCTGGAGCATGTGGAGGGTGAATTCAGCGTGTTGCCACGTCAACAATGAGACGGTTGACGGGAGGCCCAAGAGCTGACGGCTGCAACGCAGCCAGGGGCGGGACAAGCAGAGTGCGAACGGCGGAATTTGCGAACTAGACTTCCTCGACTTTCCTCAGCAATGCAGTCCAGACCCGGTAGTGCTTTAAAGGAAATTTCTGGACGACAAGGTACCTGACATGTTCAGGCAAGGGTGCGCTCCAGCCTACCGTTCTTAATGGCACGCCAGCATAATTCGCCCGTTATCGCACACCCACCTTGCTTGGCACAAGGGATCTTGTCAACTCCAGACAAGCGGCTCGGGTTCTGGTCTCGAGTGCGGAGAGCGTCCACTAGCTCCTGACCAGTGTGTGGACGTATCTCCAAGACAGAATTAATTTCAACATTGCCTGGTTCTCTGGCACGTTATGCCACCATATGACTTGGGGGAAAGAAACCCTGCATCACCATCCTTGCGGTTTTTTGAAGAGCATCGTCGCCGAGCTGAGAGCTACCGTCACGCCCCAGGGACATCCACACAGCTCCCTACCCAGGTGAGCTGTCACAGAGTATAGCGGCCTTGGCCGTGCTTACTAAGTCCATGTGTCGTGGTCATATGGACTCTTTTCTTTCCGGACACATGATTGGCAGACAACAGCGCTAGAAATTTTAGATACTACGTGGCAGGCCAGGGCAGGGACGGCTTGTCTGGCAAAGAAATGCTGCTCGGCATACTGTATTGGGGGGCAGGCAAGAGCCATGACGTGGCGAGGAACCATTTGTGTCCATCCAACGGAAAGGCAACATTTCCAGCCAAAAGCCTGGCAATGCCGACATTCAGGCTTTTGGCTTTGGGAAGGTTTGGTTAAAGTGTTTCTTCTGCTTACCCAAACCTGGAAGACAGAAAGGCTGGCTGCTAGACTGGCCCTGCTATACAGCGTGCAGGGGTCGTCCAACTGGTGGAAAGGAGGAAGGCGTAGATGGGTCTGATGGTGCAGGTAGTACTCGGGCGCCGGGGGAGGCTGATCCCTGATCATGACCTCTGAAGAGACTGGGCAGCTTTAGGAACGCTTGGTGGAGGCAGAGAGGGCCCGGAGACAGAGGGTAGGTGACAGTGTTGGAGGCCCTAGCGCGTCGGTCAGGCCTTTATTGGCCGCAAGTGTTGCCTCCATTTCAACTCATGCATTCGCTGCAATGTGACAGACATGTTGTTGGTGGTTAACCACCTAAAGTTCTTGCCTCTATCTTCGCTTTACGGACAAAGGGCGGCATATGATAATCGCTGGGTGAATTCAGAGGCTTGGTCAAAGAGTCCATGCTTGAGAGGTCCTGACCTTTTTACGGCGATAACGAGGAGCGGGGTTTTTGGCGCTAGACCGTTGCTGCGTGAAAGATCATATCAGCGGACCTTCTGCTACCGCCCTCCGCGTATCTGTCTCCTTTTTAGGCGGAACCCGTATTGACACTACCCCATCGTCTTCCTCCTTGTCCACTGATGAAGCGCTCGGCGAAGCAAATTCGTCTGCTGAAAAGACCACGAATGGATCCGCAATGTTCGTCATCATCATCATCAACACATTGTTGACTTTGTCCTCCTGGGAACATTCCTGCATTCCAGGAGCTGCGGGCTACAAGCAAGAGGACTGGCAAGTCTTTGCCCTGACCTGCGGGCCGGGATTTTTGCCCGATTGACTGCGCGCTTCCTTCTCCACCTCTGATGGCATCAGTAAAACTGGGTTCAGAGCATGAGAAAATCATCCTCTTGTGGCCTCTTGATCTTTTTAACATGCCTTCTACCCCAACCGCATTTTGTCATCAAAGAGGTCATCAGAAAATGGATTATCCCAATGGTGGGTACACTATTGACCATTGGGGCTTCTTCATGATGGAGAACGTGATCTGGTGATGCGATGGACGACATGTTTGTGAGGCCGTGACTAGAAGACGATGGAGGTAAGATCTGCTTGGATGCAGTGTAATGCCATTAAACCATTGAAGGACAGATTGGCGAACGCTGTTCGTTAACTGAGATTTCACGAGGGCCCTGACCAGCGATGACCAAGGGGGCCTGACGGTCCAGCATACAGATGGAGCCCGCTGGGCATGCCGAGTTGGGGTCGCCAGCACGTGGTAGAGAGCAGCCTTCTCTCCTGTACCCTACCTGCTCCATGTCTACCTCCCCTCGTTTGCTTGCTTACCACCTGAATTTTCGCTTCCATGATGCCAGAATATACACATTTTTTGAGATGGTATGGAAGAGTTTTGGAAAAGTCTCTTTATTAAAAGAAACTGCAAAGATCAACAGCTATTTCTCAAACTCCCTCAAGTCAAAACAAAATGCTGGATTCAAATATAACTGCAAAGGTAGATCTTATCAACAAAGCTGCCTGCGCCAAAGAGAAAAAACACGTATCGAAATGTATTCGGATAATAAAAGGTATTTTTGCACCTATCAATTCACGCGGTGGAGACTAAAAAGATTGCAGTAAATTTTCACAATTAAGTGCAAGGTTCCTCAAAGAACAAAGCTGTAGTGCACGCAAAGTCAAAAACACACGTATCTGAAATGTATTTACGGTAAAATCCAAGGTAATTTTTTTGTGGCACCTATCAATTCACCTGTGGTAACTACACAATTGGCTGGATTCATAATTTAAAAAAACTGCAAGGAGTGGCGTCTATCAACAAATCTGGACTGGGCAATGAAGTGCAAAAAACACGTATCTGTAATGTTTTTTGGATAATAAAAGGTATAGTTTGGCACCTAACAATTCACTCTGTGGTGACTACAAAATTGCTGAATTCAAATTTTAACTGCAAAGTAATCTAGTCAACAAAGCTGGCCTGCTGCCATAAAGTGAAAAAACACGTATCAGAAAAGTATCGTCTAATAAAGATGTATTTTATTTGGCACCTAACAAATTCACGCTGGAGGTAGACAACAAATTGCAGTATTCACATTTAAGAGGTTGCAAGGAGCCCCTAGTGAACAAAGCTGTAGTTCACCAAATCAAACAACACGTATCAGTAATGTAATATTACGCGTCTACCCCCACCCCGATTTACTAAAAAAAATGCCCCACTCCAAACCCTTCATAGGAAGCCACCACCCAAAGGTCAGCAAGTGGAATTCTTACCAAAAACAGCACGGTGTGCAACTATCAACAATATCTGGACCATGGGCAAAAGAGCAAAAACACGTATCATGTAATAGAGGTAGTACGTGATTAAATCAAAGGTAATTATGGGCACCTATCAATATCCCGCTTTATGATGCCACCCCCCCATCCGTGACTTATCCCCAATAGACAGAGTCACGTGCGCCTCAATGCACCAATGCTGGACGATCCCCCAAGACCAACCACACACAGTCCGAATCCAGTGAAATTAGAAAACGGATAATAAAAGGAATAATATAGTGCACCAATCAATTCAACGCATGGATGGAAACTAAACACAATTGCTGGATCTCCAAATTTCACGTGCAATTTGGCTCTAAATCAACAAATCTAGCCTGGGCAAAAGTGCAAAAAACACGAAACTGAAAATGTATATCGGAGTAATAAAAGGTAATTATATTATGTGATGGCAGCCTAATCAAAATCACGGACAGAGGTGACTACACAGACAGCAAGTTAATCACACAATTAAAGATGCAAAAGGTTCCCAAATGAACAAAGGGCTTAGTGCTCCAAAGTACCCAAAAAACACGTATCATGAAACTTATTTTTTTCGGGGCACATAGAATCTGAAAGATTTTTAAAAAAATTAGCACTAAACACCCAGAGCAGGACTTGCAGTATTCCTAAAAAATCAGTAACATTTGCAAGTTGTTGGCTACTCACAACAAAGGAGTCAAGTTCAAATAAAAATGAAAAATGAACACCGTAACAGATAAGTAAAACTAGCAAAAAAACCGAGAGATAAAGCACCTCACCACGACTTACCAGTCATGTACCACTCCCCTAAGATTACACCACTACGATCAGGCTGCCCTAAATAGTACCTCTGAAAACTAAACCCACCCCCCGTATCACCACCTACACACAAGCCTCAGACACCCCAACGATTACCCTAGTGAGCTACAAACACCAGAAAACAAACATAACTGAGCAAATGTACTGATTAAGCCGGCTCTCTATAGTTGGGGGCCCCCCCGTTACGCACCAGCCCGCCCTACGTTGGGCCATATTCGCCCTCCTACTCTCATCACCTAACCCCCATCACGACGGCCACACGAACACACCCTTCATACAACCACACACACAACTCTCCGACCTCAAAACACTCGCGTTCTGTCACCCTTAAGATATCTCACCACTACTCTTAATAAACACATATCGGTCCTTCCCACTAACCACCAATACCAGCAGCGGATGTTCATGAAAGGCCCTCACGCCGGAGTCTCCCGGGGATCCGTATCCTATGCATCCGAGACGCCCGCTGTATTTGAGACATCAGCGTTGGCATCCCTCTTAACCCCGTCTGATGCAAAATACCCCCGCTACCATGTGTCCTAAACCCGTCTCGACGAATGAGCGCCGACCCCTTACCCTTCCTGTCCGCCCCTTTGCCAGCCGTGTACTGCCGCTTACCACCCCCGTTTGTGTCGAAGGGAAATACCACACGACGCCCCAATCATCACATACAGTTTCCACTGATTTGCTGTTGCCGCCAACCACCAGGACGTGCCTGCCAAAGAGACCCCTGCTCGGCACGCTTTGAACAACGTGCAACATCCTCCGCAAAACCCGTCATCCTGCGAACTCGGTGCCAGCCACCACCCCCAACAACCGCACTCCTTCGCCACCCCCAGAAAGCCTCAAACCCCCAAATACGCACCTACCCACGCCGATCCGCCGCCTGAATATTCCCGCCTCACATAACCCAAGGCATTGACCCCTCGGTTAACGTCGGGTTATCCAGTAATCCCAGGTGCATCCTCCTCCTTATGCTCCTACCGCCTCTTAGCTTCAACACAGCCCGACTTGCTCAATGGATCCCTTGGACGTGCCCGAACGGCACTGCCTATGAAGACCGAATTAAAGAAGCTGAAACTGTCCGGTCCTTAAATGATTACGATCAGAGAGAAGGCTCGTGTCCCACATTCAGATCCGTTGCTCCCCGCGTCCCTCCGTGGCTGGTGGGGGGGACCTGCTGTTGTCAGGAGTGTCAAGAACGATAGTTCCAGAACTAAGGATCACCACAATGCTCGATTCTCTGAACAAGGGCATTGTCCCGCGATACTGGATGAACCATTTGTTGGGTGGCTTCTTTCTTCTCAAGAAACTTAACATGGGCAAGTATCCGTCGCAGAGCGCATTATCACCAGACCTGCCCTTCCACCTAATTTCTCGGTTGGCACACCCGACCCGCGGTTGCTTTTACCGCGGAACCGCCCTGATGTCACATGTTATTCGAGAACAAGCGTCAGAAGGTGCCCAAGCGCAAGGTCTGTCCAATAGTTGGCCCCCATTGCAGTTAGTCGCCAGTGTGCGAGGTAGAAACATAACCCGCAAATAAAGTGTCCCCTTGTACTCCCGCCAGCGCGTGAAGCCTCGGTCTGTCCCAGCTCTTCAGGTGTTCCCGCAGACAGGACTAGGAAGTATAACCCAGTTCCGTTCCAGTCAGTGTGCGCACTGCCGTGATCCGACGCCTTGCACCGAACCTCACGAGGCCTTTTCCTCAGCCGGATTTCCGTGGACGCCGCCGCCGGGAACGAGCTAAAGGGGAGCAAACAGTGCTTGGACTCGGAACCCAACAAATAGCCAGGGGCAAGGTAAGAGCTTGTACCCTAGCCTTACTAAACCGAACAAAATGTCGGCCAGCATAAATTCGACAGTGTATAACTTGGCACGGAGTTCTGCACATAGCCTGGCACAAGTTTCTTGTCACCCCGGGGGGGAGCGTCCAGCGCTTGAAAATGCTGGTGGTGTTACGGACAGTGTTGCTCTGAGTGTATGACCTGTTCCACCCCAAGTGCCCTTTTTCTTGGCTTTCATTTTCCTTCGCTCATTTACTCAACTGTTTGGAGGAATTGTCTCTGTCTTGGAGGGTGCGAAATGTGTCCATACACCAGTCCTCATGAATAACCTACATCTGTATTTTTCCAAAAGTATTCCTGTACCAATCCCTTGTATAATTCAGAGGAATATTTTTGTATCAGCTATATTTTGTACTGCAAGTTTTTTTAGTAGTTAATCTAGAAAACACATTTTTAAAAGTTGGGATGGAATCCCTACCATTACAAACGAGGTCCCTTATTTCACTTTTATTCAATTAAGTAAAAAAATGGGTAGGTCTACACAGTATTGATTGCTAGCAAAGTATAACGATCTATGCACAAACAAGTCATAAAAGCAATATGTGACCATTAACATTAGTCCCTAGCCTATTCCTGATTATTTTACAGCACGCCCTGCCCCATAAAAATTCAAAAACATGATCCTTATGGCCATTCTTGACAATTGTTCATAACATAATGTCTGTATAGAAGAAGACCACATATTTTATAATAGGACCTATAGTAATACATGTAATTTCACAAGCAAAAGGCCTCCAAAACATCAAAACAAGACCCTGAGACCACTCTAGGACATTTGTGAAGAAACAAAGTGTCTGTTAGAAAAACCACCTTTTATAAAATCTGTGCACCTGTAGTATAAGCTATATTTCACAGCAGCCCTGACACAAGAAAAAATATAAAGAAAATGATTTCTCAGGCCACAGTTAAAAAATTGTGATGGAGAAATGCCACTTTATTTAAAAGAGCCACATTTCTGTTTCCAAAGGGACCTTAGATTATTTAAGCTGTATCTCACGCCGCATGACAACCAAAACCATTGCCAGTGGTGAAAAATTTTAAAAGATGAAGTAAGTAAAATAGAATACGTATAATATTCTATATTCACTCCTTGAGTGACCCACATGTGTCTAATAAAACAGTAACCCCCGCGCAAACAAAGCAAATTATCTTTTGTATGAACAGGAGAAGATAAAAAATTGCAGTAAGTAAATGATCAAATAAAAAATTTTTATTTTGAAAAGGACCCATTTCTACTTTGAAGAGGGAATGTGAAAGTATGACCGGTAACAAAATGCTGTGACCACCTGTCTGGCAATTGGTGGGCCACAACATCATCAGAAATCCACACCTGATTACATCATGGATGAACAGTCATGACAATGACGATCCCCCAAATCGTGGAATAATCCGTATTCGTAATGTCTGAAATGACTTACCTCCCGCTGTGCTGAAGGTCCGGAAACAATATGAAGGCTGTGCTGCTGGGCAGGTGACAAACACCTCTTATGGCGTGGCCAGCGTGCACAGGCCATTATCATCCATTTTGGATACCCAGAATCGATTGTGGACCCGGAACATATACAAAAACATCGGTGTTGTGAGAGACGCAGATAGTCGTGCACCATGATCTTAAGGTCAGTCCTTTGTGTGTTGTATGTGTGCCCCGTAGCATTACAATACATGTGTTGGTGAGGTGGAGAGACTAAGGATTGCCAGAAGGTCACCTATTAGGGCTTCTAGCCACAATAGCTGGCTGCTGGGTGCTTGCGTCTACTTTGGCCCTCTACTCCTGTCACGTTGCCTGAATGTTGATTCTTAACCGATGACGTTTGAAGAAACGATGAAGCAGACACAACAATTTCCCAGTTTATCAATCAGCACGGTCGACCAATTTCCCCAGCATTTTTACTCTCTATTTTAGGGTGGGTGGAAGGAAAGTTCTCTGAAGTTTAGCTTGTAACAGATGATCGAGGAGGGTGGCACCCAGTAACTGTTGTTACAATTTTGATGGCCTTAATGCGAGGATCAGTGGAGGAAATGGGACTTCCAAGCACTCGATGTGAGAGATGGAGCCTTGAATTCCAAAGCCCTTCTGGTCGAGGGCACTAGTAAACTGATCTTCCCATCTTCCATCCTCCGCCTCAAATCCGTGCCAACCTCTTTCCAAAGACAAGGGACATCGGTAACAGGTCGGTGTCCCAGGAATACCACATCCCACCTCCTTTGCTTCCTCCGCCTCAAACAGCTTCAAAACTTCAACACAGCCTTACTTGCTCAGATGCTGTACCCTGAGAGCTGAGCGCCGCCTTAGCACCAGCCCAAGGGCTTCCCGAACCACCTGCCTACTGAAAGAGCCGATAAAGAGTTGTGGAAACTGTCGGGCCTTCTGGATTCGACGGAGAGAAAGCTCCTGTGGTGTCCACATCCATGTGTCCGCCAAACACTACGTGTAAATCCCAAAAGAAGGCATATAGCATTCTAATCATACATGAAAAAACTTGAGACTCTCGGTTCACATGATTTTTGATCAAAAGATGTTTAAGCTTGCCCACGACTTTCAACGTGATCTCAAATCGGGGCAGTCCTATCCCTACATTACCTCACAATCGAGCCAATCAGGCCTCCCGCGGTCCAAAACCAGACCTCCATTATTCAGAGAGTGAAAAAATAAAAAACACCCAACCTGCAAGGCTCTGCCCTTCTTATGACAGCCAGTGAGAGTGGGCGGGGAAGAAAAGCAAAGTGAAGCCCCCTTCCTTCCCCATATATGTTTAAAATCACTGTACACCAAGTATAACGTAAGTTTCTGCACACAAAAACATTTCTGAAAAAACGATACAAACCTGGGTGCCACTGGGCTGGGCTGCGGCACACATTAACTTATACATGTACGCACACAGACCGCCGCCGAGCGGCACATTATCTCAAAAAAAAAGGGCAATACACTACGTGGAAAATCCTAAAGAAGCATTTAATCTATCTATCCATGACCTGAAAAAACTTTGGAACTCTCGGTTTCACACATATTTTGATCAAAGAAGTTTTTAAGCTGCCCCACCGACTATCAACGTGAATCTCAAAATCGTCGCAGTACCCTATCCATCTTTACCTCTCAAGTCAGCCAATCAGCAGGCCTCCCGCGGGTTCAACCGACCTCCATTATTCAAGCTAGAAACAATAAAGAAACACCCAACCTGCAAGCTCCCTTCTTAATGACACCTGTGAGAGTGGGTGCGGGGACAGAAACCCAAAATTGTAAGCAACCTTCCTCCCAAATAGGTTAAAATCATTGTACAACCAAATATAACGTATGTTTTCTGCACACAAAAACATTTCTTAAAAAACGTATGCAAACCTGGTGCCACTGGCAGGGCTGCGGCACACATGAATTAATACATGTAATCACACAGACCGCCTGCCCATCGGCACAAATTTTCTGCAAAAAGGGCAATACACTACGTGAAATCCCTAAAGAAGCATTTATTATGCTAACTACCAACATGAATAAAACTTTGAGACTCTCGTTCACATATTTTGATCAAAAGATGTTTTCAAAGCATGCCCACGATGACTTTCACATCTGTGTGCGTCTCCTGTCTCTCTGGCCGTGGGCTGTTGGGACCCCTGCAGTTTCAGAGTGTCCAAAACGATTGTTCCAGATCTAAGATCACACCACATGCTCATGCTTGACAAGGGCATTTTCTGCACTGGACGCATTTGTGGCTTCTTCAAAAAACTGTGCAAGGATGGTGCAGAGCACTTTCACCTGCCTCCACTACTCAGAGGCATCAACAACCGCTCCGATGTTCCCGACACATGTCACTTTCGTACTGCATAATGCATTGCGCTGCTGCCGGGGGGGGGGGGGGCAACAATTGCTGGAGCATGAGGAGGGTGGAATTCAGCATGTTTGCCATGTCAACATGAGACGAGGGAGGCCGTAGCTGACGCTGTAAACCCAGTGCCATCCTGGACGAAGCAGGGTGACGAACTGCTCAGGACCTCAAGCCTTCCTCAGCAGGAGTCCAGAACCGAGTAGTGATTTAGAAAATTTCAGGGACGACGAGAGTTCATGCAAGTGCCAGGCAAGGGAGTGTCTACCAGCCTACCGATCTAAAGGGCGGCCAGCAGATTTCGAGACCGTTATCGCGACACACACAATGCCTTGGCACAAGGTTCATGTCAACCAGCCAGCGCTTCGGGTGTCCCTCGTGTGAAGAGCCATCCACACTGCTGACCTGTGTGTGGAAGTTCTGCCAAGACAGATTCATTTTCAACATGGCCTGGTTATCTCTGGCACGAGTTCTACCAGCGGACCATGGGGGAAAGAAACCTGCACCATCCCTCAGATTTTGAAGAGCCTGCGCCTAGCCTGAGAGCACTGCACCAACCCAGAGACATCCACGGGCCCAGCTCTACCCAGTAAGGCTGTCAGCAGAGATATAGCGGACCTATGGCCGTTGCTTACTAGTCCAGTTATCGGTGTGTGAGTTGGACTTTGCCGACCAGATGCATGACAACCAGCGCTTGAGATTTAGATGACATGTGACTGGCCAGGCAGGGACGCTTTTCTGGAAAAAAATGCCTGCTCGGCATCTGGTATTGGGGGCAGGCAAGGGCCATGCTGTGGTGGCACCCCTCTGTGTCCACCAGATGGAAAGGCAACATTTCCGAGGCCAAAAGCCTGGCAATGCCGACATTCAGGCTATTGGCTTTGGGATGGTTTGGGTTAAAGTGTTTCTTCTGTTCCCAAACCTGGTAGACAGAAGGCTGGCTGCTAGACTGGCATTCAGGTCAAACTGGTGGAAGGAGAAGGGGTAGGCTGTGTCTCTGGTGGTGCTGGTGGTACTCGGGCGACGGTGGAGGCTGAAGCGGAGGCTGATCCTTGATCATGACGCTGAGAGACATGGGCAGCTGAGGAACGCTTGGTCTTGGAAGTGGCGGAGGAGGAGGAGGCGGAGACAGAGGGTGTGAAAGTGGATGGAAGCCCAATATCGGTGTGACCTTTTTTCACCAAGTGTTCCCTCCATTTCAACTCATGCATTCGCTGCATGTGACTAGACATGTTGGTGGTGGTTAAACACCTAAGAATCTTCCCTCTAATGATGCTTTTACGGCAAAGGCGGCATATAACATCGCTGGTTGATTTAGAAGCTTGATCGAAAAAGGCCCAGGCTTGAGAGGTTCTGGACCTTTTCGATGGCGATGAGCGAGGAGCAGTGTTTCCGCTGTTCATGGCTGGTGGAATAATCTCAGCGGACTTGTGCGACCGCCCTCTCCCTTTTTGAGGTTGGACCCGTACTGACACTACCCCATTGTCTTAATCCTCGTCCAGTGATGAAGCGCTCGCAAGCAAATCCTGCTGAAAAGACCACGTTGGATCCGCAATGTCGTCATTATCATCATCAACACAGGTGACTTCCTCGTCCTGTCATTCTACATCCTGGAGCTGCGGGCTACAAGCAACAGGCACTGCAAGGCGTTGCTGACCGCCCGGGATTTTTGCCGATTGACCGCCTTCCTTCTCCTCCTCTGATGGCATCATCAATTGGGTGTCAGAGCAGACAAAATCATCCTCTTGGGCCTCTTGATATTTTGAAATGCCTTATGACCCCAACCGCATTTTGTCATCAAAGAGGTTTTCAGAAAATGGATTACCCACAGTGGTGGGTACACGAGTTGACATTTGGGCTGCCTTCGCTTCATGTTGGACGGATGCTTGCTGACGATGATGATGACGACATTTTTGGCCGTGACTGGGAGGACGAGGAGGTAAGGTTCGCATCACTGACAACAGGCATAATTTACACAATATGCGTACAACTGAGCTCTGTGCGGCAACCAGACGCACAGACTGCAATAAGAGTTTTTAAATTTTATATGGTTTAATATTGCGGCCTTCACATCACTAACAACTGATGTAATTTACTTTCAAATATGTATAACACAATATGCGTACAACTGAGCTCTCTGCACGGCCTGCAATAAGAGTTTTTACATTTTATATGGATTAATATGGCGGCCTTCGCACCACTGACAACAGGTGTAATTTACTGTCAAATATGTATAAAACAATATGCGTACAACTGAGCTCTCTGCACCAAACAGATGCACGGACTGCAATAAGAGTATTTAAACTTTATATTGATTTATATGGCGGCCTTCGCAACACTGACAATAGGCGTAATTTACTATCAAATATGTATAACACAATTTGCGTACAACTGAGCTCTTTGCGGCAAACAGACGCACAGACTTCAATAAAACTAAAAGTTATAGGGATAAGCTATGCCGGTTTTTGGGAACACTGACACGCAGTGATTGCAATAGAACTGTAAAAACAGAGACAATGTCAACTCCTATCAGAGGTTTGCTGGTCAAAAAAGTGGTAAAAAACAATGCTTTTTCAATTGAAGATCACAGAACACACTGAGCTGCAAAATATCTTCCTTTCAAATGCCTCTCCTGAGAATGAGCTCAAACAGGAAATGCAGTTGCATAGATAAAACGAGGTCACGTGATTTTTGCAGCCAATGAGATCCATACATCACAAAGTGGTGACGTTGTACATCCTCCTCACCCCCCTCTATCCTCGGAGCTGATTGGCTGGCTGCCAAAATGACAGGAAATGCTGAAACTGGCGTGATAGTAATAGATTATCTGTAAGATTGTCACTTAAACTATCGCGTGATCAGAAATTTCCAATAAGCGTAAAAACCGTGCCGTTTTCAACTTTTGTCGATAATATCGCTCTTCCTTAGTAATAATGAAGAAGCTTAGCAGGTTCTGAATGCTGGAATTTGAAATAACACCAAATAGAAATGTGTGTAAAAGTATTATGTCATTGTGACGAGGATGTTGGTTCAGCCTGTGATTGGTCTATTGTTTTTAATTTCCTAACCAGTGTGAAGAGGTTTTTATACTGCAATGGTTTGAAATGCCTAGATACACGATACAACCAACAATGCACTTCTGGTTTGCAATTTTCTAATATAAAGAAATAAAGATGTCAAGTTTCATTCTAATTGCTGGATCCTGTATAGCTTATTGGTAAAGTTCTACTTTACTCTCACTGTAATATCATCTGCTCATTTATAGAACTTGATCATGTGTCACTTCCTGGTACTTTTCTTTGGCCTTTATAGGTCTCTGGGTTGCAATGATAGGAGTGGAAACAGGACAAAACAGGAAAGGAGTATCTCACCATGTAGTTTCACAGAACCACAGCCAGCCTCAGACTCAGACTTCCTTAAAAGGGTTGTCTCAATACAGACATTGATGGCATATTACTAGGATACATACACATTCCAAATGCCAGCAGCACACTATCAACTAAAAAAAACATCAAAGGCACATAGGAATCTTTTAAAAATGCATTTCTGCTAAGGATATATTAAAATTTGGGGTTCTTAGTTCACAATTTTGATCAAAAGTGCTTAAGCTCACCTCCCGATTTCATCAAGGGGACCCCAACGCAGGTGAGTCCTAACACTAAAGGTTACCTCTCTTGGAGCCTGTTCAGACTTCCATACTTCAGGGAGTGAAAGGACCAGCTACTGAACACACTGTACTGATTTGAAAACCTGTGAAGGTGGCGGAGTGCAAAAAGCCACGAAAAGCCGACTAAATCGGGAGGTGAGCTTAAGCACTTTTGATCAAAATTGTGAACTAACAAATGTTTTGAAACTTAATAAATGTTTGTCAGTCCAATGGGGGATGAATAGGTGGGATCTGCACCTACCTCCTAAGAGAACCCCGAGCCTGTCTTTTCTGAACGGAGAGCAGGTAGGGACTTTCTCATAGAAATGAATGGGAGTTCTGATTCTAACTAAACTCAGGACTCCTATTCAAGTCTATGGGAAAGTCCCTACCTGCTCACCATTCAGAATGGAGAGGTTTCGGGGCTCATTTAGGAGACATCGACGGTATTATCTAGCGATATGCCAACAATGTCTGTAGTGAGACAAACCCTTTTAGCTGTGGATGGGTCTGTAGAAGCAATTGGCATATCAGCTCTGCTGTTCCTAGCTATTCCTGTAACACTTAAATGACTGCAGGAGATCCAAAATCTGTAGTAAACAAGACTACAGAGCTTTAAGGAGTGAAAACATGTCTTTCAGTTTGGGAAACTAAGCTCCATTCCTAGAGATTAAACACAGCAGGGAGTAACATCACCATGGACAGCAGCTTCCAGCTAATTAGATTGGAGAGGAAAGAGACATGGCTGGTAGCCAATATAAACTTGTGTGCACTCAGAAAAAATAAAACTTATCTTTATCTCATCAACAAAGCTAAATAAAAAGCAATGTATTTGATAACATTTTTCATTTACTTTTCTCTACATGTTGAAAGCTAATCATTGTAATAAGAATAGCCCTTTAATTCTGCTCATTTAGCTTCTCATGACTCCTGTCCCAGCCTTGGTCTAAAATTGTGTCCAAACAATGGCTCAGGTGGGGTATTTGAGCCTTACTCCATGTGTATACCTTGCCTGTGATTGCTCTTGTATCCTGGCTAGATTTACCCTTACTACCAGCATTTGGTTTGTATCTTCTGGTTTGAAACTACAGTTTGCATTCTTGATGTCACGTCAAGGGAGGTGCAGTGAGCCCTAACTGGAACCAAGCCCACTGTCCCTGCCTACTTGACTTGCTGCCCTAAGCGGCAGATGGCAACTGGGCGACAGTCCCTGCTCTGCTAAAGTGCTGGGGACGTGAGGAAGTAGAATAGTCAGACAGTCCGGGTCAATATCAAATAGGAACGCCAAAGCCACAAATCAGAACCAGAGAGATAAACGTAAACAAGCCGAGGTCAAACACGAACGGGAGCGAGGTACAAAATCAGCACACAAACCGTGGACAGGAGAACAGGCCGAGGTCAGGTATACGGATAAGCAAACACAAAAACAAATAACAAGGTAGCCAGGAATATCACAGGCGCAGCACCCAGCCTTCAGGGAGTTTAAATGGGATTCCTGGATACCGCCCCTGCAGCTGATTGGAGTGGCCTCCGTGTCCTCCCATTGGCTGTGCAACTCGCCCCTGTCAGGAGTGGCTGGGCCCCTGTCACTCACAGAGTTGTCAGCAGCAAGTGTATCAGGGTGGGATCGTGCATCAGCTGCTGCAGCCTGTTGATCCCTGTAGCCTGAGCACAGCCTAGCCATGACAGTACCCCCCCCCCCCTCTTTTAGAAGGGGCCACCGGACCCTTCCCTGGTCTGGGTAAGACTCATGGAATTCCCTTACCAGGCGATCAGCATGGATAGGTTTCGCCGGAACCCATGATCTCTCCTCCGGACCAAACCCCTTTTTTCCAATGGCCCGGGTATTTGCAGTAAACCTTTGGGGCCTTCCCGCAAATCAAAAGATACGGGTGATTTCATTTTCTAATTCCCCCCTCAAATGAAAAACTGGAGAAGGGGCCTGGGGGGGCCCGGGAGCACAGGTGAATATCCCTTTTCCCGGGGTTTGAGGGGACGGGAACGGTTATGTTTTACGGAGAAAAGGGGAAGGGGTAATTTCAGCTGATAACCCCAACCCGGGTTTAAAAACCGGACTCCGGGAAACCCCACAATGGGGGATTTTTCGGGTTTTACAGGTGGAGGGCATAGTTCACCAGGGGGGAAGGGGTTCTGGGAAAACCCTTAAACCCCGGAAGCGCAAACTGCACAAAAATCCGCATAGGCCTAAACCCGCTGGCAAGAGCTTCCAGATAGAAAAATTAGCCTGCACATCAGAAATTGCCCACTGGTAAGGGACATCTGTAAACAAAACCGGTTTGTCCCCCCCTGACTTTTTTCCCCTAAATTTCCCCAGTCAAACACTGGGTTATTTTTCCTAAATCCCAGGGGCAGGCCCCAAAACCACATCAGGGGGCAGCCCCCCAGGGACGAATAGAAAACACTTTTCAATATGTTTTGGGACCCCGACCACCCTCTCCACTGGGGGACAATATTGGTTTAAACCCCCCGAGCTAGTGGAGTGGAGTCAATAGCCAAAAGCCCCAGCGAGTCAGATGGGCGGTCTACAAGTGGGCCCAGACTTTGGCGAAAGACGCATCAACAAAATTAGAAACGATCAGAATCCCCAAACCCAAATCCCCAGAAACCCGGGCAGCAACAAAATATGAAATCTTAATTTTTAAACAGGGAACTTAAATTTGGGTACAATAGGGGGGAAATACCTTTGGGGGGGCCGGCCCTTTTAAGGGGGGGTGGGATCTTCCTACTGACCACCTAAGGGTTTGGGGTTTTTCCGACCCCGCTTCCTTTTTGGGGCCCCTTCCCGAATTCTGTGTCCATCTTTTTTCCAAAAGTAGAAGCAAACCCCTGGATAGAAGAGTAATTTCCCACTTTTAAATAGCCGTAGTGACAGAAAAAAACCCCCACTTTCATGGGCTCCCCCGGGTTTTTAAATCGAAACAAGGGTTTTTGGGGTGACCATGGGGGGGGGGACCCCCCGGGGGGGGGGAAAACCCTTTTCCGCCTCTCTCCCCAAAAAGTCTTCCAGAGGAAAAAGGGGGCCCGTGCCATGGCCCATCTAAAGTACCAGGGGTAGGATAAGCCACCAATTTAAATTTCCCTTTACATGGTCAGTTAAAACCCCAATCTAAACTGGCATTGAGAGCTTTCGGCATTCCATCCAAAACGGGAAACACCCCCGACGAAATTCGGGGGAAAAATCCTCCCCCCCCATTCTTCTCACCCCGCCCTCAAAAAGGGGGTCAGCTGAGCTTCACCACACTTCCCCATCTGGGTCCCTTTTAAAAAGTACCCCTTTAAAACGGCAAAGAAAACCCGCCACAAAGAAAGTTTTTTAGGTGAGTCTTCGGGAACCGGGAAAAAGCCCATTTTGGGGGGACCCTTTCAGTAGGGAAAATAACAATTCCCACCCTTTGTTTTCCCCATTCACTGGGGGAAATGGGCGGGGCTTTAAAAAACAGGCACCAAACCCTCTCTAAATGCCACAAAGGCCTTCCTGTTACCTGCGAACCTGTCAGGCAACTGGAATAGGGGGTTCCACATGGGGGAAGGTAGTGCAGGGACACTCTGACTTGAGGTAGACTCCTGCTGTTCTACCACTCACCCCAAAGACCCTGGACTAGCTGGGTTAGCCCCTGCTTTCTGCTCTACCAGAGCTTCATGGGGTCCATAGTGAGGGTAGAGCAGTAACGGCTTGGGCCCTGTGATAATGTCACTTTCAAGGGAGGGGCAGTGAGCCCTTAACTGGAACCCAAGCCCACTGTCCCTGCCTACTTGACGTGTGCCCTAGGCGGCAGAGGGCAACTGGGTGACAGTCCCTGCTCTGCTAAAGTGCTGGGGACGTGAGGAAGTAGAATAGTCAGACAGGTCAGGTCAATATCAATAGGAACCCAAACCCCACAAATCAGAACCAGAGGGATAAACGTAAACAAGCCGAGGTCAAACACGAACGGGAACGGGGTACAAAATCAGGAGACAAACCGGGGTCAGGAGAACAGGCCGAGGTCAGGTATACGGATAAGCAAACACAAAAACAAATAAAAAGGTAGCCAGGAATATCACAGGCGCAGCACCCAGCCTTTAGGGAGTTTAAATGGGATTCCTGGATACCGCCCCTGCAGTGATTGGAGCGGCCTCCCGGGGCCTCCCATTGGTGGTGCAACTCGCCCCTGTCAGGAGTGGCTGGGCCCCTGTCACTCACAGAGTTGTCAGCAGCAAGTGTATCAGGGTGGGGGTCGTGCATCAGCTGTGCAGCCTGTTGATCCTGCAAGCCTGAGCACAGCCCAGCCATGACACTTGATTTTACTTCTGCTTCACTATTTGGTAACATATACTCTCCTGGCTTTTGAATCCAGCTTTTTTGACTGATCGAATTTGTTTCGTGTTTTGTCCTTTTTCCACTGTCCTCCCTTGTTCATCCTGTCTTCCAATTCATGTTTGTTTTCCTACAACTCTCTGGCAGGACAACCTGTGTCTCTAATAAACACCAAGAGATAGCCTTAGACTCTGCCTCTGCTAGAGGGTGTCTGACAGACATCAGTTTGCTCTGTTTGTTTTGCTTATTTTTTGTTTATTTTTGGAATTGCTTGCCTGTTAATTCTTTAACAAATAAACGGCCCTATGTTTTCCCTGTACAACTCCCGCTTGCTTTTCCCGGTTTTGTTCCCCTCCACAATTTGGTACTGCATACTCTCCTGGCTTTTGACCCGGCTTGTTTAAGTAAGTATTTATTCCATATTTTGTCCTATTTCCCCTTTCCTCCCTTGTTCGTCCCATCATCTTCCATTCACTTTTTTCCAAACATCTTTTGTGGGACAACATGGATGTCTTGCATCCAAGTCCATCCTGCTTCATGGCAGGTTTTGTTGCACACCAAGAGGTTGCCTTAAAATCTACCTCCTAGAGAATGTCTGATTGCATTTTTGAGTGGGCTATGTTTATATTGACATTTTTTGTGTCTGTTTTGGAAATTGCTTGTCTGGAAATTCCATAACATAATCACAGTGTTTACTAGAGGCCGACAGATCAGGATGGACTTGGCTGCAACAGACTCTGGTTGTCCCACCAGAGAGATGTAGGAAAACAATTGCAAATTGGAAGACTGACAGGAAAAGCACAAAACACAGAACAAACTAGAATAGTTAGCCTTTGACTCTGCAGTCTAATTGCAGACAGCAGTTTTGAGTGGGCTATGTTTGTTTTGCCATTTTTAGTCTGTCTTGGAAATTGCTTGCCTGATCATTCTTTTACATCCCAACTACATGATTTTGTCATACACCATCCCTTGATTTGATCTCTGCTCTATATTCTAACGCTCACATTTTGACCCTGCCCTCCTCCTGGTTCAAAATTATTGAAAGACCAGTGCCTTGTTATTATTATGTTCTTAGGTTTGGTATTTCTGTGTCCTGGCAACTTATCTGCATGATCCAAAATTGTCCACTGTATGATGGCTTATGCCATTGGAGTATACAGCTCAAATGCCCTGATACTACTGTAGCTGATGCTCATTACTTTACATAGAGATATGCACGGCCGTCTTTACAGCATTATGGACCCCTGGACAGAGCTGTTCACTGGGACCCCCACCCCAATCAACATAACCACTCACAGGAATAGATATATAAATTATCGATAGCAAACTTATAAACTACAACTCCATTACATAGAGATACAACACTGGATAGAAATAACCCCTGACATCCAGGGACTCACAGGATACGTCTTATCCAAGTCGTTCTTTTTCCCCTTTTCTTCTCCTCCCGGGCCCAAATCGTAATGAGATTTCCCCCCCCACAATCATCAATGCAGATTTAATGCACAAAAAAATTTTTGAATCCTATTTGTCAGCATTATACCAAATTCCCACCCCTGGTATGGGCAGACTCGGCTGGGCCGCCCCGGGGGGCGGGTGACTCCCCCCTTGGGCCCCCCCACCCCTTGGGCCCCGGAGGCAGTGCCCCTGCCTTGGGGCCCAGCGGCCCTTTTTTTTAAATGAACGCCCGGGGCCTTGTCCCGAGCGCCCCCGGGCCGGGCCCCCTACCGGGGACTAATTCCCCGACTCCCGGGGTTGGCGGTGTAGCGGGAAAAAGCGCCACTAGCCTGCGCTCCGCGTCTCCCTGGCAGGTGAA
>JAODAL010051022.1:0-26979 GCA_025379985.1 Phyllomedusa bahiana | reverse complement strand
TTTCTGTGTGAACAAAGAAACTGCGCTGAGCTGTATTGAGGAGAAAGCTAACACACGTCCTGCTCTTATGAGACACAGTGACACACTGATGCTGAACAGGAAGGGCTGTTCTATGTAAAACGAGGTCATGTGATTTTTCCAGCCAATGACAACCATACGCATCACAGTGTTGACGTCGCACACCCAGCTCATCCTGCTCTATGCTCTAAGCTGATTTGCTGGCCGCCAAAAAGGCAGGAAGCTCCGAAAATGGCACGATAGTAATAGATTTTGCGCAGATTCTCACATAAATTATCGCGTGATCGGAAAATTCCGATCAACATAAAAACCGTGACGATTTCAACTTTGTCGATTATAATCGCTCAACACTAATGATAAGCACTAATAACTAACTAGCATACAGTTGTCCAAAAGTGAAGAACTTGCCAGCTTTTTCCCTTTGGGAGAGCTGATGTCATTATGATAAATTAGTCTTTGTCATAACTTTACAATGCTTTGATAACAAGGGATTCAGCAGGGACGTCGCTAGGAAGTTTTAGCTGGGGCTTGGATAAAACGTCTGCTGCCCCGAATCTTTTATTTTCCCCGTCCGGCCCTCATTCAATACAGTAGCGTGATGTTGCACTGTTGTTCTCTCCGAGAACCAATGATTTGGTGCAGGCGACTACTATATTTACTGCATGTTTCTCCGTTGCTGCTGCCGTTGCTTCCTACAGGCTGCTGCGCGCTCCTCAGGAGGTAAGCAGCGTACCTTTCTATGCTGCTGTCTGCGTGCTGGGGCTTTCTGCTGGCTGTGTGCTGGGACACTGCACAGGGTCCGGACTCAGGACAGCAGTGTAACCTTCTATGCTGCTGGCTGCTGGGGCTCTCTGTAGAAGAGTAAGCCCTGGGCGCCTGCATGCTCCTCCTCCTCCTTGTCAGTGAGTGCCCGTGCCGAGCAGAGCAGCTGGCAGCCATACTAAGTATTTATAGTTAGGCAGGCTCAGGCTGGTGTAAGCGATCATGACATGTCTGGGTGGCCAATATAATTTAACTGCAAAGTTACCCTGACCAACAGACCTGGCAGTCTACAGTTATATTGATCAGCTCAATCAGGGGTCAGCATTGTATATCTGACCCATAGAGCTGATCAATATAACTGTAGATATATTCAGCTACCTGAGGGACAATATATAGAGTTTAAATCCAGAGTAATCCAGCACTCGTGCACACAGGGTATTATAAATGTAAAGAAAGTTCGCTCTTCAGCCCTTAATCGATAAGGGCTGAAGAGCAAGCCTGGAACGCGTAAACTGACATGGAGTTTGGATGTTTTTAACCATGTTTTTATGGATTCTTCAATAAAGAGTGAACTTTCTTTACATTTATAATACCCCGTGTGCACGAGTGTTAGATTACTATGGATTTATGTTCATTTATCATCACATCTTTGGCCGGATGATTTCCAGTTGCATCGTACCGGGACAACAAGCAGAGGAGCGGACCTCGTATCACCCGAGGATCTGGTGAGCTGTACTCGTACATCTTTTTTCATTATTGCAATGTATAGAGTTACCTAACTGAGGGGCATTATATACAGCTACTTGGGGAGCATTATATACAGCTACCTAACGCGGGGGGGGGCAATATATAGAGTAACCTAACTGAGGGGCATTATATACAGCTACCTGAGGGGCATTATATGCAGCTACCAAACTAAGGGGCATTATATACATCTACCTGGGGGCAATATATACAGCTCTCTAACTGAGGGACATTATATATAGCTACCTAACCTTACTGACCAAGGGACCTATATGCCTACCTACTTACTGGGGAGCCTTTATACTTATTTAATATAAACACTACAAAAATTATGATAGTAAAGAAATGGCTTGTACAGAAATAGGGAACGGGTAAGGAGCTGTAAGAAAAGTGAGGATACTAAGATGAGTGTGTGGTAAATTTTGCAGAGATGACTCGTGGCCTGTAGAAGTCATCATGGCGGTCTGGGCCGAAAGGAAAAAAACAAGGGCAAGACAACCTCTCCAATCAAAAAAACAACACCGGTGAGTCACTGGCTATAACTACACTATAATTACTAATATGTCTGTGAAGCCTGTGTACAAATGGTAGTCACTATGTGGTGCTTGCATGTGGTTATGGTCTAGCAGCATTATTTAGGCTTTAGGCAGTGGTAGAATTGTTATTGATGTTCTTGGTATTTATGGTATTGTTATAGTAACAGTATGACAGTAGTATGTGTGATATATCTGCTCCATGTATAGGTGTATTATTTGGTGACCATATTATTTAGAGGTATTACATTACACATAAATGAGTGGTTTTGAAAAGGCTCACTTTTATTTTACAAAGTAGTGCTGAGATGATGGACGGGATCTATGTGAAATTTGCGGAAAACTAGTGTAAGACACCTACTTTTTTATCTGTAAAATACATGCAACAGCTCACGATGTGGCGTGAAAAATACTGTGTGAACACTACTGAGCAAAATGTAACACAGAGGGCCCGGACTACGGATGATTTAGGAACCAAGCAACGCCCCTTGGATTCATTATCTCCCTGGCCTGCATTTGTTGTGAAGAAAAGAATTCCAATTCATACCTTTGGGACATCTAAACTTGCTTTGTCTTTGGCTGTGAAACAATCCCATATCAAGTTACATGTCAAGTTCCTCCACAGAACTTGACAGTTTCTTCAATTTCTCAATCTGTTAGCCACCTTTTCCCTTGATTCTTCCAAACAAATTTGCACCCATCAGAACCCAGTCTATTGACTTTTGCTGCATCACCTTTGTCCAATCTTCTGCTGTCCACTTTTTACACTTTTTTGCAAAATCGGGTTGACACTTCCTAAGTGCTCAATAACTAGCTAGCCTGCAGCTGTTATGAAGTGGAGGACCTGCCTTCAGGAAAGCTGATTTTATTTATTCCACTTTAGGACAGCTACAGGCTAGTTAGCTGTTAATTCCCTGTATAGCTCCCAAGGAGATAACACAAAAACAAAGCTATCTTAGGTGCCCCATAGAAATGAATGGGAAAATATGCCAATATGCTGCAATAGGAATGAATTCTGCACATCAGAGCTGGCAGGTTCTCCACTTCATGACAGCTGCAGGCTTTAATAAGACACCACTCTTGCTAGTTAGTAACCAAAACAATTGTTAGGTGACTGTAAAAAGACCCACTCAGCGAAACAGCCTGTTTTTCTTAGTATTCAAAGGAACAGTAAACGATTATTTTAGACGAGGGGTTTTTACCTCAGCAAATGTCTATAAACTACCAAATTTGAACATCCAGTGATGTGTAGTAAAACTATTATTAAAAGGTCAACACCTACCAATCAGAAGTTTGTTTATTAAAAGGCAACCAATAGTACTGTGTTATGAATAAATAAAGCTAATGGTTTTTCTAGTTGTAATATGAATTAACGATGATTGTATTACTGTTTCCATGTCTCTGAGCACCTGAATAAAAATCTGTGTTTGTGAACTTAAAGGGCTTTTCTTGCTTCAAAGATCATATCTGTAATGATGGGGACAGTAAAAAGGTAGTTTTGCAATTGGTTTGCATTACCTAAATCATTTAGTATAGCAGCTAAGAGCTAATCTGTGCCTAGAGCTATTTCTGCAGCAAGTGGTCAGGCCACAATCCCTTTGCTACAATTGGCTGCCTGATATTTCAATCAGCCCTGTTGGGACATGCCCCCTGGACAGGACATGCTCCCTATGCTGTGATTGGCTGCCTGCACTCTCTTGCCTATGAGCTGTGTAAAATTAAAGTGGAAAACATTTCTGTCTGTGTTTTCAGCGATCCTTCTATGTGAAGGATCTGGGCAATTACTGAGTCTCTAGATGCTAAATTCACTCTCCCTCCCATATACACAGCCTTATACACAGAGAGGATGTCAGTTCTCCTGCCTACAGAGCTGTCACCTCCCTCCACAAGCTCCTTGTAACCAGAACACCTTCTTTGGTGTAAACAGTTATACAGACAGCCTGAAGTTATTAAACAAATGTGAGAAATGCACTCCCCTCTGTTATCAGGCAGAAGGTAGAGGGGGAGCATAATGCATTCCTCCCCTTTTTTCCAGTTCAGGCTGTATGTATAACTGTTTACACTAATACAGGTTCTGGTTACAAGGAGCTTGTAGAGGGAGGTGACAGCTCTCCAGACATGAGAACCAACCATTGCAGGAGGTCTGCAGAGCTGTGACATCCTCTTACTTCCAAAGAATCATGATGTCACCAGTCTTTAGTGAGGGAAGATATGACTAATGGGAGGAGAGACCCGTCCCTGGATTTGAAGTTGTAAGAAAGAAAGAAAGCTTAAGATGCCTATGAAAGTTTGTAAAGAGAAATAATGAATCTGAGTCTGCATGATGTCAGGTGTAACTTTTTCTCTGCTACACATGAATTTGGAAACCGGCACAATGAGGGATAAGGTGAATTTTCAGCCTTTTCAACAGGATCTATGATGAATACCATTCTCAAGCAGGTATATACTGAATTATCATAGTCTGATCAGTTATCACAAATACATTACATCAGGCTAGAAATAAAATAAAATCCATTAAAATAGTATCTTAGTAAACTATCGTAGTGATCTTGCTTCGCGAATCATAGGTCCCAGCAATACCTCAAGAGACATATGTAGAACGTAGGCTGAAAGCAGGAAAATCAAACTGAAACAGTAATTCAGTAAAGGCTTATGCAATATATCTTTTAATTGTAAATTAATTCCTTAAAGTTCCTCAAAATGTGTGTCAGATTTTGCATGCTGTATAAACTTTTTAATCAACTTTTTTTGTTCAAATTTTTAGATATTCGTTTCTCATATCCTGATGAGCAAAAGGGTTACAATGTTTTGAACTATTGAATTTCGGGCTCCACGTCTCATGTTAGACTTGGCTATCTCATACATAAATTTGACTTGCAAATATTTAGCTTATGCCTAGTTATGCCGATTTTTATCATGTGCTCCTAAAAAAAAAAAAAAAAAAATAGAATTTTTATTATTTTGTTAGTATTTTGTAAATCCACCCAAAGCTTTAAACACTGCCTGACTCCTTCTAGGCATGCTCTCCACCAGATTAAAGCATGTTTTGACTGAAATCTGAACCCAGGTCTCCTCTACAGGCCTCTTCTACAGGTCTCTTCTACATGTTGGTGCATACTGGTCAAATATAGTGCTCCCTTCAACTCAACTGAATTGAGGTCTGGAAACTGTGGGGGCTAATTCAGTAATTCTACTTCATTGTCATTAATTCGCCAATCTCGACATATGCTTCCGTTCCTTGTCCTGCTGGAATACTATGTCATCCTTTTCATACCCATGGTACTCAAGTGCACTAAGTAACTCAACTTATAGGATACTCACACACAGCTCAGCATTGAGACCACCATCGATCCTAGTCAGGTATCCAACACCTTTAACTGTGAAATACCCCATATCATGAGCCGATTTTCTGCTGTCCACTTTTTGTACTTTTTTTGAAAACTCGGGCTGACACTTCCTATGACAATATTGAAGTCGAGACTTCTTCACCTTTTTTTGGGTCACCATTACCGATTGGCCTGAATGTCCACCTCTTGGCTTTGAAATGGATGGACAGACTTCATGTCGCATATTTCCAACTGTCATGGCACTCACATTAAGCAGTTTGGCAATTTTATTGGCAGAGAGATCGAGCTGGATGATGCCATTTCTCTTTCTTGGGAAATCATCTTCATGTCTGCTCCTCGATTCAAACCAGTGACCTTTTGCTTGGGGAATCAACCTAATAAAACACTGAGCTAATAGGGAATGTGAGAACAGGTTGTTATTTGTAGTATACAAGAAGAAAAAGGTTATTCAACCACCAGGAGCAAAACAGTAACAATGAATAGAATCTGCATAACTAAGCATATGCTAAAGCAAGTCAAATGTATGAGATAGCCAAGATGATTGGCTATAAAATTATAGTAGTCTTGCATTCAAAGCTATAGTGGATGGTGAGATATGGAGCCTGCAAGTCAAAAGTTCAAAACATTATTATCTTCTTGCTCATCAGTGTATATCAAATCAAATCAGTGTATATCAAATTAAATATTTTTTAATGAAAGGAGGACTCTACATAAACATATAAAGGGATTCTTTACTGTAAGACCAATGAGACTGTGGAACTCTCTGCCAGAGGAACTTGCCATGATAAATTCACTAACAGAGTTCAAAAAAGGTCTAGAGTGTAATAATAACCTTGTTATAGTGACTAGGATTCTGGAGAAGATTCGTAGCCTGCTGTGATGTATTTGAAATCACTGATCATAATATGATAACTCCGTAAATACCCAATTGAGAATGGGATTTACTGTATTGGTTTTAGAATTTTACGTTATTTGATATTAATTTTATGTTATGTGACATAACTTTTTTTATCATTTAATTTTATATAAATTTTATATTATATAATTTAAATTTAGTTTTATAATCATGAGTTAGTTTTTATTACTTTAGTGGTACTTGTCTGCGACAAATTTGTTTGTAGCCTCGCCACTTTGAAATTGGCATGGACACTTTTGCGTCACATTTTGTCGAACAACATTCAGAAATATGTCTAAGAACCCGCCCCCCCCCCCTAAGAATTGAAAGAGAAAAAAGTGTTGAGGATGTCGGCCTTGCGCCCGTTCTTGGCATATGACCTTATCTACAAATGTCTGATAGAGCCAACAACAGTTTTTTTTGATGCCAGAAAAATTGGCACAGCCTGATTTATGAACATGTCCCCCCAGTTGGAGGTAGCAGTTTTTTGTTCTCCACAATAAATCGAACTAGGGAGATATTAAATCCCTGAATAGCTCATTATCATAGCATCAAGAGCTATGGAGGATGAAATATCTTCCTAGCCAGCATCTGTTGTGGAGCTGCTATTTGGATTTTTTTTATTTATTCCCATAGAGAACATAAGTTTCCTTTCTGTTATCTCATCAGTGCTTGATTAGTCTTTGTGACATTTTTTACAGTGCTTAATATTGTAGGGAGCTATGCAGGGATTCAATATCGAACTAGCCAGCATCTGTTGTTAAGCGATAAAGGTGTTACCTGGATTTTTCTTATTTATTCCAATGGACCACAGAAGCTTCATTTGTGTCACTTCAGTGATTGATGCTATCAAGACAAGCTATGCAGGAATTCAATAACTAACTAACCTGGAGCTGTCCTGAAGTGGATAGCTTGCTAGCTCTTTCCCTTTAGAAAAGCTTGTTTCACCATTTATTCCTATGGCAGTATTTCAGTACATTAGTCTTTGATGAGTGCTTGATTCTATAAAGAGTCTCATGATCTCTGCATCTGTTGTATAGAAAATGACCTACTACATTCAACTGGATTTTCCCATTCAATGCTATGGGAAGCCTGAGCTACATAAGTCTTTTTACATTTTGTGTGCTTGATGCAAACATGACAAGCTATGCATGGGTTCAATACCGCAACTAGCCAAAAACTGTCCTGAAGCAAAAAACTTGCTAGCTCTTTCTCATTTGGAAAGCTGATGGTCACTATTCACTTCTTAGGCAGTAGCTCAACACATCATTGATTGATGCTAGCATAACAAGCTATAATATTTCTTTTGAGAAGAAGGTTTCAACCTTCTTCTTTGGATTTTTGCTTTTCATTCCTATGGAGCGCCTAAGCACACTGGATGCCTAGAGTACGAGCCTCTTGCTTGTGTGTAGCCCCAGACAGAGAAGCTTCTATATTTTATAGTTTTCAAAGCAGCTTTTCTAGATTCACTCATAAGCAACTGAATCCCTGCACTTCACTAGTCTTTGTGTTATCTCGGTTCTCTCTTGAAATTAGGAATTTGAGCTGTGCAGGAAATCAATATCTCTTTAGCCTGTGCTAGGCCCTATTCAGAAGAATTTTTTTCTATTTTGGTTTGCAGTTAGTTTTTTACTATTCATTCCCATACTTAAGCACAATAATCTTTGTGTTACCTCAACAGTGCTTAAAGGGGTTTTGCCACGATCTTATTTCATACCTTCTGCATACAGTTCTTCAGCTCTGTGTGCTCAGAAGGCGGCTTGTGTGATTTGTTTGAATTGCATATCATGTGACTCTGCAGGATGACATCACCAGGCCTTTTCTCTCCAGTGAAAGAAAGGTCTATGTATAGAATTGTAAGTAGCTACACTGTAGCTCAGAGGTAACATTTTTGCTTTACAGCACAAGGGTCCTTGGTTCAAATCCCTGCAGGAACTTAACCTGTGGATTTTTTTCCTCTTTATCAATGCACATACCTCATTGAGGGTTCTTTTTTTATTTGTACTGTTTGACTTATTACTAACTATTCCAAAGGACAGGAGTAGAATGATAGCACCTGGGGTTTGAACACTCCTACCTGAGAAGAGAAGTGATGTCTGAGCATGTGCGACCAGGACTGAGGAGCTCTCGTCCCTGGTCATATCCCCTGGAGATGAGCTGTAAACAATGGATCACTAAAGGAGCAGCTAAAAGAAAAACGGTGCAGATTTTTTAATAATGATGAATGGTGAAAATGTTTATTATTTCATTTTCAAACTTCCCACGTCAATTTTACTTTGTGGCAAAACCCCATTAATGCTAGGAGTATGAACTGTTCTCTAACTTACATGAGGCCCCAGTCAAATACGTTTATATCTCTTTTTGTTCACAAAGTGGCTTTTCATAATTTTTTCCTATGGAGCACCTGAGCACTTTAGTGTTTGTGTTATCTTCACAGTGTTTGATGTTAGGAGTATGAGCTGTGAGGCCTGTAATGTAGTACACTAGAAATAATGTGTATTCTGTATTGTCATAAAACATTTCTTATATTGTGTATGCCATTTCTGTAGCTTGTGGACCTCCTCCCCCCTCTACAAATGGAATTTGTAGCCTGTGACTGTAAAGCATCACACAAGTCCTTTAAGACAATTCTAGTAAACCACTTGTTATATAACCTGAGTTTACATCTGCTAAGCAGCCATTTTATGGCAATTTTATGGCCTTTAGTATATACAGACTCCAACCAAATATAACAAGAAAAGCCAGGCAGAGGTGACCTGTGACCCCTCCCATAGCCATAAACGACTAGCCACAAAAGTTCAAGGTTTATTTACCTGTCAACACGGAGGCACAGCCCGTGAATGCAGTCTAGTGGAGACAGTGAGCAACAGTCCTCATTAAGCATCAAGCGTCCGCCCACCTCATTAAATCTCCAGCCAGTGAAGTGCAGTATAATTATCATAATTAGCTGATGGGTGGTGTGGAAACCTGAGATGGTGAGTTGGGCCTATAAGACTCATTGCCAGGCTCACATTTTTTGCACATAGTTTGGGGTTCAATTCTGGATTTAGCTGTGTTACATCTTGCTTCCATGCCCCTGAATCTGAAAGCCGACCGTTGTAAATTAAGGACTTTCTAAGTTTTCTACCTTTGATTTTAAATCTGTTTGCTAATGTATGTCATATTCATTGTTATTGTATTTTTTTATGTCAGCACTGTACCTTGTTTAGTATTAAAATATTACAAATGAATACGTTCTTTCTTGTTGCTGCAAAGACCCATTACCTTGAAGAAGTGTTTTTAACCCTGTAGCTGCTGGAGAGCAGTGCGGTAACCCTCTAAGTGTTTTTTAAGTATATTTTTGGATCAGCGTTCCTCCCTCTGATTCCCTTTTTTTCGGATTATTGAGGAAGGTGGTGGCAGCGGATATATTTTTGGGGTGCTGGAACTGTCTTGGAGTGTGATTTTTGCTTGATTTGCCACCTGAGTGAGAGGTGAGTGCAAGTGGAAATAAATCAACTCCATTACAGTGGTGCTTGTCACGGTCCGTGCCACGTTCCTGTCCTTATGCTGCGGCCTCTGCTGCGAACCGCAGTTGTACCTATGTTCCTATCGCAGATTTGTTTCCTGTTGCAGTGTCACTGTGTGCGCTCCTGTAGCCGCTGCTTACTCACCTGTGATTGCTGTGTGGCTTTCTCTTGCTGGCCATGCTGCTCCTCCATCTTGGCTGCTGCCCTATTCCTTGTAGCTCTATAGAGGGCGGAGGCCACATCTTCCCTTCCTTTATTCCCACAGTGTGCAGCGGGGTTGGGCTTCCTCTGCCAATCCCCTTCTACCTGTGGGTTTATAAGCCTGCTTCTCCCCACACTCCCTGCCTGATCCTTGTTTTTGTTGTTGTTTTTGTCTCTTGGTGTAGTCTGTTGTTCCTGTGTATTGTCTTCTTGTTTGTGTCCTGGTGGTATTCTCTGTTTGGTTAGTCTCCATGTTGCTTTCCATGTGTCTGTTTGCACCTTTGTCTGTGAGCTTCTTTGCCATGTTAATGTCTTAGTTCCTAGCTTGTTTCTGCTGTCCCTGTTTCCTTGCCTTGTTCTCTGCCTGTGTTTGTGCCCTACTAATGCCTTGTTCCCTTGCCTGAGTCCTAGCCTTAGTCTCTGATCTGGGTCTGTGTGTTGTTTTCCAGTCAGTCTGTTTTGTACCTTGGCTTCTGTTTAACCTTCTTGCTTGGCATCCGTTTAGTCCTGTCTGTCTGTTTGTTCTGGACCTGCGCATATTTACTTCTAGTCTGCTTTGTCTCTGTCCCTTATCCTGTTGGTGCCTAGCATTGGCACTTCTGGCCTGTCTGGTCAGCTGCCACTGCTGGGGACTGCTCTGAGGTAGCACCTGGTGGCTGTTGGGGTCAGCCAACCTTACCATCAAAGGCTCTGTGAAGATACCCCCCGATGGCCACTTGGTTACGCCCCCTCGGAGCAAGCCCGGCAGTGGTCCAGTGGGTCCACTACCCGCCTTACCCGTTCACCCGTTACAGTGCTGGTGAGTGTGTACATGACAAATTGGTAGCAGAGCAGTGGGATATTTTTCTTTTTATTACAGCATTAGTACTTGGTTTAAGAAATTATTCCCTGTACTAAAGGACTGGCTGTATCTTGGTGAAGATTACACCAGTCTTACAGGAATTAATGCAGTGCTTACTCTGACATACGTGCAATCAGTTTCCCCTTCCCTGTTTTTCTTTTCTATCTTTTATTTGGGAAAGGGTGCTGTGTGATATACCAGCCCTGTACAAAAAGCAGAGCAAGGAAGCTCTCATCACCCTCTGTGAGCAGAGAGGTATCGACACAACGGACAAGACAAAGATTCTGCTGGTTCGTGAGCTCGTGCAGCAAGATTTGGAGCACCTGGTTACAGCTTCTGAGAACGGAACCGACACCGCACAGGAGGTCCAACTGACGGACGTTGTTCCTGAAATTGTTTCCCCTGAGGACACACGCAGTGACAGTTCTCGGGGAGGCATGGACTCCGCTCTGGGAATGCAGACAGTATCATCTGCCCAGAGAGCAGTGGGCACGATACCTGAGCCCAGGGCTAAGGGGCAAAGCCTTGGAGGTTTTTTCGGACCTCCCACCAGAGCAAGATGGGGACTATGATGCCATAAAAAGATCTCTGGTCAATAAATATCACCTCACCCCGGAGGTGTATCGTTGGAAATTTTGGAGTCTGCAGAAGGGTCTCACTGACTGCTATGCAGATTTGGAGGACAGCATGAGTGTCACTTTCAACCAATGGGTAGAAGGACTTTGTCTTTCCAGCTTCGACGACCTGAAGAATCTAATGGTCAAAGAGCGGCATCTTCATGTTTGTCCTGCGGATGTGCAGCAATTTGTCTGCGACCGGGAGCCAAAGACGTCTGGCGAAGCTGCCGAACTGGCCGATTCCTACATCGCCAAAAGGATGCCAGAAGCCCGGAAAACCTCTGAGTCCACCTGGAGGAAAGGTAAGCCTGCTGGAGATGCCCCTTCCCCTCCCCATCGATCTTTTGGGCACCCTACTGGTAATCCTCCTTGGGCTCCAAGATCCACATATCCAGTAACTGACCCGCACAAGTGCTTCACCTGTAGCAGAGTGGGGCATGTTAGTGCCACGTGTCCTGACAAGAAGAAGAGTGCCCCTGCTCCTACAAAATCTCCCGGGGCAGGGCCCTGTATTTACCTTGTGACTGGGACTGAAGGGAAGAAGCAATAGGTGTGCTACAACTCAGCTGCCTTTGTCTCTTGTCTTGTGAAAATTTACCCATGTTTGGAATTTTTAATGGATGAATAAAGTCTATGGACATGTTTTAAATGTTCCCCGACTGCAAAACTTGGATTATGCTGACTAAGATGGCTCATATTTCAATGAAGGGAAGAAGCAGCACAATTTACAACCTATTACCGTGGGCAACAAAGTTACAGTTGACTTCAAGGACAGTGGCGCAGGGGTGACTGTGGTACGACCAGAATTGGTGAATTCTGAGGACATAATTACTGGGAAGATAATGTCCCTGACTGCATTTTGGAGGATTCAGCTCTGCTGTTCCCATGGCCCATGTTTATTTGGACTGGGGAGCGAGCCGAGGAATGAGAGAAGTGGGGATTTCTGACTCTATCACTGCCCAAGTGTGTTATTAGCAATGAATCTTGGGGAAATGGAGATTAATTATGTTCCTGTCTCCCCACTGGATGCAACCCCAGCAACCCAGATATATGGTTCCCCACAGGCACTGTACATTAATTCAGAGGAATGCCCTGATGTGGATGAGACTATTGGAGTTGGTGCACCACTGGACAATGTCCCCGCTGTGGGTAATGTGAATTTGAATATTGATGACAGTTTATATGTTGCAGCTATAACTCGCAGTCAGAATGTTTGTCAGCATCGTCAGCATCAGGCCTGTATACCTGCTGCTCTCTCCCAGACAGCATCTCCTGCTGAGGAGGGGTCACATGCTGCAGCCAACCCAGAGAGCCCAGCATCTGCTGCCGACCCCTCCTTCTGCAAGTAATGTGCAACCTGATAGCCAAGGCTTTCAGGCAGCTCTACTGTCCGATCACAGCTTAGATAAACTAAGGGGCCTGACAGATAATCCTCCCCCTGAGTCCAGCAATGAAAGAGTGTACTGGGACCAGGACAAGCTGTATACAGAGACTGTGGATGGCTCACACCAACCGTGGGAATCTGAGAAGCGACTGGTGGTTCCATATCCATTCAGGGAGCAACTATTGAAGATCGCTCATGAGATTCCTTTAGCCGGGCATTTGGGGGTACATAAAACCAAAGATCGGCTAATTCATAATTTTTATTGGCCAAATATGGGGACTGACATAGCCAACTACTGTCGTTCATGTATGGTCTGCCAGTGGGTAGGTAAGGCGGGGAATGTTTCCAAGGCTCCATTAATCTCCTTGCCAATCATCGATGAGCCTTTCCAAAGAGTGGCAATGGATATTATAGGCCCGCTCGCAGTCTGCAGTAGTTCTGAAAAGCACTTTATTTTGACAGTAGTTGACTATGCCACCCGATATCCAGAGGCTCTGGCCATGTCCTCTATATGGGCAGAAAAGGTTGCTGATACCCTGTTATCTGTGTTTTCACGTGTTGGGTTTCCTCGGGAGATCTTAACTGATCAGGGTACTCAGTTTATGTCCAACCTAATGCAGAGCCTCTGCAAGAAAATGCAGGTGCAGACCTAACAGCCACTCCCAATCACCCACAGACCAATGGGTTGTGTGAACGTTTTAACAGGACATTAAAGCAGATGCTCAAAATGCTGGTGAAGATCCAAGGCCGAGATTAGGAGCGTTATCTACCCCACCTTCTGTTTGCCTTCAGGGAGGTGCCCCAGGCCTCAACAGGGTTCTCCCCATTTGAACTCCTTTATGGGAGAAGAGTAAGGGGGCCCCTGTATTTGAGTAAGGAGTCCTGGGTGGTTAAGCTGGAGACCCCAGAAGTATCTGTTGTGGAGTACGTGATGAAATTCAGGATGCAGGCACTTAGCAGTGTCGTGCATGACAACATGACACAAATCCAGGCATATTAGAAACTGTGGTATGACCGTAATGCCCGGCAACGGACCTATGTAGCAGGGCAGAAGGTTTGGGTACTGGTCCCCATGCTGCAGAATAAATTACAGGCTGCATGGGAGGGCCCCTACACGGTGCATAAATGTCTCAATGACGTTAACTATGTAGTATCCCTGGATGACAAGCGGCAAAAGGTGCTCCATGTCAATATGTTAAAGGCACATTATTCCAGGGAGCCAGGTTTTCTTCCTGTGTGCAGTATGCCCGAGGAGGGGGAGAAAGATGTCCTTGTAGATCTATTGGCCGAAACACAGGACGCAGTCACACTTGAGCTGCACAATTTAACCCTCAGTTAGCCCACACACAGAGGTCTGAGCTTCACCAGGTACTGATGGCCTATTGGGATACCTTTACAGGTAGATCAGAGAGAACTCAGTTAGCCATCCACCATGTGGACACTGGCACTCACCCCCCCATTAGGCAACATGCTTATCGGGTTTCAGCAGAGGTGACATGATAGGGCAAATAGAAGAGATGTTGGCCTTAGGGGTCATACAAAAATTCCAGAGTGCCTGGGCTTCACCAGTGGTTCTTGTCCCAAAAAAGGATCGAACAACAAGATTCTGTGTGGATTATAGGAGGTTAAATTCCATCACAGTCTTTGATGCCTATCCCATGCCCAGGATAAATGAGCTTTTAGATCAGCTAGCCAATACATCCTACTTTACCATTATGGACCTGAGCAGGGGATATTGGCAGATTTCCCTGACAAAGGAACCCCAGGAAAGGTCTGCCTTCATAACCCCATGTGGGCTGTATGAATTTTTAGTTATGCCATTCGGCTGCTAGAGGGATTTGATGGCTTTGCTGTTGCATATCTTGATGATATAGCCATTTTTAGCATTTCCTGGGAGGAGCACCTTGCACATCTTTCCCAAGTCCTAGAGAGGCTCAAATCAGCAGGTCTGACCATTAAGCCAGGGAAGTGTCAGATAGCCATGGCCAAGGTACACTATTTAGGACAACGTGTGGGGGGTGGGGTGCTAAGACCTGACCAGGAGAAGACAGAGGCAATTACAGCCTTGCCCACTCCCAAAACTAAAAAACAGGTGATGTCCTTTTTAGGTACAGCTGGATACTACAGGAAGTTTGTGCCGAACTACAGTGCCCTGGCAAAGCCCCTAACTGACCTCACCAAGAAAAATCTTCCCCAAATTGTCTCGTGAACACCCCAATGTGAGTAGTCTTTTGACGCACTAAAGGCCGCCTTGGCCAGCTCACCCGTCCTACAGGCTCCAGACTTCTCCCGCAGGTTTGTGGTCCAAACTGACACCAGCACTTATGGGCTAGGTGCGGTCCTCAGTCAGGTGAATTCAAAGGGGGAGGAGCACCCAGTTGTGTACTTGAGCAGGAAACTCCTGCCAAGGAAAATCTCCTATGCCACAATTGAGAAGGAGTGCTTGGCAATCGTGTGGGCCCTAAGGAAACTACAACCCTACCTCTATGGACGCAACTTTACAGTGGTCACTGACCATAACCCACTCAGCTGGCTCAACAGAGTAGCTGGCGACAATGGGAAGCTGCTCAGGTGGAGCCTGGTGCTGCAGCAATATGTTTTTACCATACAACATAAAAAGGGCATTGAGCATGGTAATGCAGATGGTCTCTCTCGCCAGGGGAGGACGATGGCGGAGGTGGGCTCAGGAGATGGCAGGTGAGCCAGTCCCCCATGCCCACTCCAAAATGTAATGTAGTACACTAGAAATGATGTGTATTCTGTATTGTCATAAAACATTTCTTATATTGTGTATGCCATTTCTGTAGCTTGTACACCTCCACCGCCCTCTACAAATGGAATTTGTAGCCTGTGACTGTAGAACATCACACAAGTCCTTTAAGACAATTTTTGTTTATATAACCCGGGGTTACATCTTCTAAGCAGCCATTTTATGGCAATTTTATGGCCTTTACTATATATAGACTCCAACCAGATATAACAAGAGAAGCCATGCAAAGGTGACCTGTGACCCTCCCCCCCACAGCCATAAAAGACTAGCCACAAAAGTTCAGGGTTCATTTACCTGTCAACACGGAAGCACAGCCCGTGAATGCCATCAAGTCGAGACAGTGAGCAACAGTCCTCATTAAGCATCAAGGGTCCGCCCACCTCATTAAATCTCCAGCCAGTGAAGTGCAGCATAATTATCATAATTAGCTGATGGGTGGTGTGGAAACCTGAGATGGTGAGTTGGGGCCTATGAGACACATTGCCAGGCTCACATTTTTTGTACATAGTTTGGGGTTCAATTCTGGATTGAGCTGTGTTCCATCTTTCTTCCATGCCCCTGGATCTGAAAGCCGACCATTGTAAGTGTAAGGACTTTCTAAGTTTTCTCCCTTTGATTTTATAACTGTCTGCTGATGTATGTCATATTCATTGTTATTGTATTTTTTTATGTCAGCACTGCACCTTGTTTAGTATTAAAATATTACAAATGAATATGTTAGTTCTTGTTGCTGCAAAGACCCATTACCTTGAAGAAGTGCTTTTAACCCTGTAGCTGTTGGAGAGCAGTGCGGTAACCCTTTAAGTGTTTTTTAAGTATATTTTTGGATCAGAGTTCTTCCCTCTGATTTCCTTTTCTTTCGATTATTGAGGAAGGTGGTGGCAGCGGATATATATTTGGGTGCTGGAACTGTCTTGGAGTGTGATTTATGCTTGATTTGCCACCTGAGTGAGAGGTGAGTGGAAAGTGGAAATAAATCAACTTCATTACAGTGGCCCCCAGTCATGTGCTGGTGAGTGTGTACGTGACAAGGCCCAAGCCATATAATCTTCTATTTCTTTTGGTTTACAAGCTAGCTTTTCAACATCGAAGCCTATGGAACCCTAAGCACACTAATGCTTGATGCTATGATTTTGAACTATGCAGGGATTTAATAACTCATAAGCCTGAAGAGAATAAGTTTCTATCTCTTTTGAATTGCAAAATTGATTTTCCCAATTTGTTTTTGTAGCTTTGGGGGTTCTGGAAGAAAAACAAGCAAAATACATTTTTAGAGAGGAACCAACTACACCTATTTTCTACGGGGCACCCAAAGTTCATAAGACCAATTTTCCACCTAGTTTACGCCCAATAATTTCGGGAAATGATTCCCTCAACGAGAGACTCAGTAATTGGGTTGATAAGTTGTTGCAACCTATAGTACAGGGTCTCCCAGGATATGTAAAAGATACAACGTCAGTCCTTCAGAGACTGTCAGGCAAACCTTGGTCAAAAGAATATACGTGGGTAACCTGCGATGTAGAAGGATTGTACTCATGCATCCCCCATGACTTGGCCCTTGTAGCACTTTCCTATTTTCTTAAAAATCATGGTAGATATGAGGCACATTTACAGGAGTTTATCATTATGACAGTTGAGTATCTCCTTGGAAGCAATTTCTTTAAATTTGAACACCAATTCTACCTGCAACTTATAGGTGCCCCAATGGGGGCTACTTTCTCGCCGTCAATGGCCAATATTTACATGGCGTGGTGGGAATACCACTACATTTACAGTACCAGTAACCCTTTTTTTGATTGTATTGAGTGGTATGGGCGCTACATCGATGACCTCCTTATCATTTGGGGTCGCGATGTGGCGCTCATACCACTCTTTGAGGATTACATTAATTCCAATCTACTCAGTCTTCGTTTCACTTTAAATTGGGACAGACTTAAAACCCCATTTTTGGACATATGCTTAAGTGGACATCTAGAGACAGGGCAAATTCTTACCACCCTTTATCGTAAACCCACATCGGGTAATACAATTTTAAGGGCTAATAGTTGCCATTCACCTAAAACAATAAAAGCTATTCCATATGGGGAATTGGTAAGGGCTAAAAGAATTTGCACACGGGAGCAGGATTTTGAACAGGCAGCATGTGAAATAGAGAATAGACTGACACAGAGAGGTTACAAAGTGGGTGACATCAAGAAGGCAAAGTCCCGAGTTAGTCTCAAAAAACAAGAACAGTTATTGAATAAGAAAGATCCAAAACCCAATAGACAGACACATCAACAAAGTAAAATCACCTTCTCCACAAGATACAGCAAAAACTTCAACCAGATCAAAAATATATTTAGAAAGAATCTCCACATTTTACGCCAGGAGAACAAATTGGTAGAAATAGTAGAAGCAGGCATACAAGTGGTGCCCAAGAGAGGTAGAACTTTGGGCAATATTATATCACCTAGCACCTATATACCCCGTCAGAATACAGTAAATAAAATTTGGTTGTCACAAAAAGGTTTTTACAAATGTGGAGGAAGTAGATGCAATGCATGTAGATGGGCACACAAGACCACCCAGTTTGAAAATGTCAGTGGTGAACAGGTTTATGACATCCGACAGTTTGTCAATTGTGACAGCCAACATGTCATATATATCATACAATGTACATCCTGTAACAAAAAATATGTTGGCAGCACAATTCGCAAATTGAAAATACGAATTATGGAACACGTGGCAAGCATTAAAAAAGGCCAAGGCAATATATCAGGAGCCGCAAAACATTTCATAGAGGAACATGACGGGGATCTGAAAGGCTTTCAATTTTATGCCATCGACAAAACTATGCGTCCCTCTAGGGGAGGAAATTGGACTAGTCTAGTCAGAAATAGAGAAGCACGGTGGATATTGAAGCTAGGACCTAGAAGACCTGCAGGTCTTAACTACCGTACTAACATGCGGTATTATTATTGAGACATACTTACATATTCAGAATAGGTGAGTTCACTGCTTCCATTCGCCTCTAAACTCCTCGAACAACACGTCTATCTTCAACTTTCCTCTCATCTATCCACCAACTCTCTCCTTGACCCACTGCAATCTGGCTTCCGACCCCACCACTCTACAGAAACCGCCCTAACCAAAGTCACCAACGAACTAGCAACTGCCAAAGCCTCACGCCACTACTCTGTGCTTCTCCTCTTAGACCTGTCCTCCGCCTTTGACACTGTCGACCACTCACTCCTCATACAAATCCTCTCCTCCCTCGGCATCACGGACTTGGCCCTTTCCTGGATATCCTCCTACCTCACTGATCGGACATTCAGCGTCTCTCACTCACTCACGCACCACCTCCTCCTCTTGCCCGCTCTCTGTTGGTGTACCCCAGGGGTCTGTCCTGGGCCCACTACTCTTTTCTATCTACACTATTGGGCTGGGTCAACTAATAGCATCGCATGGCTTTCATTACCACCTGTATGCTGATGATACCCAACTCTACATCTCCGGCCCAGATATTACCTCTCTACTCTCCCGGATCCCTGACTGTCTTTCGTCCATATCCTCCTACTTCTCCTCACGTCTCCTGAAGCTAAACGTGGAGAAAACTGAACTCATCATCTTTCCACCGTCCCACTCCATCCCTCCACCTGATCTCTCTATCACAGTCAATGGCTACACTCTCTCACCAGCTCTACAAGTCCGCTGCCTTGGGATAACCCTTGACTCCAATCTGTCCTTCAAACCGCACATCCAATCCCTCACCTCCACCTGCCGCCTCCACCTGAAAAATATCTCCCGTATCCGTTCATTCCTTAACTTCGAAAGCACAAAAATGCTCGTCCATGCCCTCGTCATCTCACGCCTAGACTATTGCAACATCCTTCTCTGCGGCCTCCCAGCTAGCACCCTCGCTCCCCTCCAATCCATCCTTAACTCTGCTGCCCCGTCTGATTCACCTCTCTCCTCGATACTCCTCTGCCACTCCCCTCTGCCAATCCCTTCACTGGCTTCCCATTGCCCAGCGAATCCAGTTCAAGTTAGCAACCTTGACCTACAAGGCTCTCCATGACCTCTCCCCTCCATACATCTCTGCTCTAATCTCCAGATATCTCCCGTCACGCAACCTCCGCTCCTCACAGGACCTTCTTCTCTGCTCTCCCCTTATCAGCTCCTCACACAACCGTCTCCAAGACTTCTCTCGTGCTTCACCCACACTCTGGAACTCACTGCCCCAACACATCAGACTCTCCCCCACCTCTCACCAGACTCAAACGTAACCTGAAAACCCATCTCTTCAGGATTGGCCTACAACCAACAATAACCCTGCTGTCACTACACTATCCACAACCATGTCTGCCCCTCACCTGTCTCTTCCCACCTTCCTTTTAGAGTGTAAGCCCTCACGGCAGGGACCCTCTCTCCTTCTGTACCAGTTGTTAGTTAGTAACTTGTCACCTTGTACTTGTTTGACCTATGTTATGTATGAAACCTGAATGTACAGCGCTCTGGAACCAAGGGCGCTCAAAAAAATAATAATAATAATAATAATAATAATAATATCTCTTTCTCTGGCCGTAGCATATATACTTTTTGCCACACATATTTCTTTATATAGTACTTTTTCATGTTGCAGATGAGATAGAGCTATGTGGAGTTCTCTCCTGCACAGTTCTTTATGTGTAACAAATTCTCCCATTTAATGTTTCCATTTTGTGATACATTCACATGTATAAAACAAGGGAGTTCATTTTGTGCTGCATTTCTTCTTGTAACATAAGGTTTATCCCTACGGTTGGTGAAGACAGACAGGTGATAAACTCACCTCTGCAACAATGCTTTATTTGTAACAAAAATTTTCCGATTGGTGTTTTCATCATGTGATCTTGGCTCTGTATGGCGATTGGTTTTAATTGAACATTTAAAGAAGTGCAGCACTAGCTGCCTCTACAGTGAGCAAGGGCTGCATAGCCCGAAACGCGTCTGAGTTCTTCTGCCATACGGGGGTTATGCTGTTTGAGTGCTGCTTTTTATTATTGTTTTTCTAATAAAGCTGCAACATTTTACCGATACCCGGACTTTTGGATTTCATCGGGCAGACTGCCCCATCGGGATCTGCAGTCTCGGACGGGAGCACTACCCGGATATCCTTTTGTTTGTTTGTGTATTTCCGCCTGGCCGGCGGTGAGTCCGTGGAGACGGGAAGCAGCAGGAGGATCGCTGTGAGAGACTTCATTGTGGAAACTAGTCCAAGAGGTGAGCTGTGTTTTTTCTTGCACTTATTAGCATTGAGGCCATTCAGCTCCTCACCAAGGGACATACCACTCTAATTACTATACCCGGGATCCTCCGCATCTGAGTTTAGCAGCTTTTACTCTCAGCATTAACCCCTTCTAGTGCCGCACATATCTGCTGTTCTAGTCAACATGTCGGCTGATAGATTGGCAAAACTTGCAGCAGTGTTTAACGACACTAATACTAGTTCAGAGACAAATTTTGAATGGAAACAGCATTTTGCTGAACTAGAGAAGATCAAAATAAAAGAATTGAAAATCTGGTGGGACCAACAGACTTTAAAAACTTATTATGACAAAAAAATAATACCTAGGGGGCTCAGAATAAAAAAAGTCCCCTCCTTTGAGATAACGGAGGATTTTGAATTAAAGTGGAATAACATCTTATCAGAGTGCTCCTTGGCATTAATTAAATTAATAATTGAACACGAGACAGAAAAATTGAAAGAAGTAGAGAGTCAAGTTACAGAGCTACAAACTAAAGTCAACACATATTCAAACAGATTTTCAAACGGCTATGACACAGCTGCAAGAAGCAATAGATCAAGCAGAACACACCATCATGGAAAATAAAAATAAAAAATATAACAGAGATGTGGAGGATTACAAAACTAACAAGATCTACACCTGGTCTAAAGATCAATCTGGCTTCATGCCGAGATCCATTTTAAAAAAGAAACAACACGGTAGAGATAGAAGAGCAGTCAGCTTCTCGGACCTGGATAGCATGGACAGTGGCAACACAGATAGTGACACACAGGAAGAAGGGACATCGACTATGGCAATACAAGGTTCCCTACATAAGGACTTGACAAAAAACGGAAAAGGGAACGCAAAAAAGGATCACACAACACCGAGAAAATCGCCAAGGACATATGCACAAACCAAACGAATTTACAAGGTTTAATTGATAATACACAAGTGGTGATCCTTACCCCTACGATTTTGACTCAACCACAATTGGAAATATTAATCCAGGGACTCAATTTTGTTCCTACTCAGGAATTTGATTTATTTGACACCATAATAGATATTAACAAATTTGTGAGACTATTAACTGTCAAAATGTATTTTGCAGACAGGGATGATAGAGAAACAGGATGTAGACAGGATGTAATATCCGTACATAATGATTACTCAACTCTGTCCTTTCAGGAACAACTAGCTTTAAAATCGTTACAAGACCTTGCCATAGAGTCACAGGACATATCAGAAATAGAGGGTAATATTCATGTCCCTTGTCATGTTCCCAATCCTGGGTTTTATCCCATAAAATCCAGAGTCCCGGCCCTAGAGAGCTTTCAGAACGCTATGGAGCGGGATTTGATGAGATTACATAATCAAAATCAAAACAAAAAAAACAACAAACACAAGAAGCACAACATCACATGGTCCCAATCCAAAGCCATAAAGGAACTTAAAATGAATAACAACTTGATTATAAAAAGGGCCGATAAGGGGGGAGCTACGGTAGTCATGGATGCTGGTCTTTACACCATGCAAGTCCACAAAATTCTAGAAGATACAAACACATACCACAAAATGAAAGAAGACCCCTCCAAATTTTTCCAAAATAAACTCACCAAAATCCTTCAGGAGGGCATAGCTTTGGGGGTTCTGGAAGAAAAACAAGCAAAATACATTTTTAGAGAGGAACCAACTACACCTATTTTCTACGGGGCACCCAAAGTTCATAAGACCAATTTTCCACCCAGTTTACGCCCAATAAGCTCGGGAAATGATTCCCTCAACGAGAGACTTAGTAATTGGGTTAATAAGTTGTTGCAACCTATAGTACAGGCTCTCCCAGGATATGTAAAAGATACAACGTCAGTCCTTCAGAGACTGTCAGGCAAACCTTGGTCAAAAGAATATACGTGGGTAACCTGCGATGTAGAAGGATTGTACTCATGCATCCCCCATGACCTGGCCCTTGTAGCACTTTCCTATTTTCTTAAAAATCATGGTAGATATGAGGCACATTTACAGGAGTTTATCATTATGACAGTTGAGTATCTCCTTGGAAGCAATTTCTTTAAATTTGAACACCAATTCTACCTGCAACTTATAGGTGCCCCAATGGGGGCTACTTTCTCGCCATCAATGGCCAATATTTACATGGCGTGGTGGGAATACCACTACATTTACAGTACCAGTAACCCTTTTTTTGATTGTATTGAGTGGTATGGGCGCTACATCGACGACCTCCTTATCATTTGGGGTCGCGATGTGGCGCTCATACCACTCTTTGAGGATTACATTAATTCCAATCTACTCAGTCTTCGTTTCACTTTAAATTGGGACAGACTTAAAACCCCATTTTTGGATATATATTTAAGTGGACATCTAGAGACAGGGCAAATTCTTACCACCCTTTATCGTAAACCCACATCGGGTAATACAATTTTACGGGCTAATAGTTGCCATTCACCTAAAACAATACAAGCTATTCCATATGGGGAATTGGTAAGGGCTAAAAGAATTTGCACACGGGAGCAGGATTTTGAACAGGCAGCATGTGAAATAGAGAATAGACTGACACAGAGAGGTTACAAAGTGGGTGACATCAAGAAGGCAAAGTCCCGAGTTAGTCTCAAAAAACAAGAACAGTTATTGAATAAGAAAGATCCAAAACCCAATAGACAGACACATCAACAAAGTAAAATCACCTTCTCCACAAGATACAGCAAAAACTTCAACCAGATCAAAAATATATTTAGAAAGAATCTCCACATTTTACGCCAGGACAACAAATTGGTAGAAATAGTAGAAGCAGGCATACAAGTGGTGCCCAAGAGAGGTGAGAACTTTGGGCAATATTATATCACCTAGCACCTATATACCCCCGTCAGAATACAGTAAATAAAATTGGGTTGTCACAAAAAGGTTTTTACAAATGTGGAGGAAGTAGATGCAATGCATGTAGATGGGCACACAAGACCACCCAGTTTGAAAATGTCAGTGGTGAACAGGTTTATGACATCCGACAGTTTGTCAATTGTGACAGCCAACATGTCCTATATATCATACAATGTACATCCTGTAACAAAAAATATGTCGGCAGCACAATTCGCAAATTGAAAATACGAATTATGGAACACTGTGGCAAGCATTAAAAAAGGCCAAGGCAATATATCAGTAGCCCGCAAAACATTTCATAGAGGAATATGACGGGATTTGAAAGGCTTTCAATTTTATGCCATCGACAAAATTATGCGTCCCTATAGGGGAGGAAATTGGACTAGTCTAGTCAGAAATAGAGAAGCACGGTGGATATTGAAGCTAGGAACTAGAAGACCTGCAGGTCTTAACTACCGTAATGACATGCTGTATTATTATTGAGACATACTTACATATTCAGAATAGGTGAGTTTACAATATATCTCTTTCTCTGGCCGTACTTTTTTGCCACACTATTTCTTTATATAGTACTGTTTCATGTGGGAGATGAGATAGAGCTATGTGGAGTTCTCTTCTGCACAGTTCTTTATGTGTAACAAATTCTCCCATTTTATGTTTCCTGTTTGTGATACATTCAGCTGTTTAAAACTTGGGAGGTCATTTTGTGGTACATTTCTTCTTGTAACATAAGGTTTATTCCTACGGTTGGTGAAGACAGACAGGTGATAAACTCACCTCTGCAACAATGCTTTATTTGTAACAAAAATTTTCTGATTGGTGTATTCATCATGTGATCTTGGCTCTGTATGGCGATTGGTTTTAATTGAACATTTAAAGAAGTGCAGCACTAGCCTCTACAGTGAGCAAGGGCTGTATAGCCCGAAACGCGTCTGAGTTCTTCTGCTGAGTTCTTATGCTGTTTGAGTGCTGCTTTTTATTATTGTTTTTCTAATAAAGCTGCAACATTTTACCGATACCCGGACTTTTGGATTTCATCGGGCAGACTGCCCCATCGGGATCTGCGGTCTCGGACGGGGGCACTACCCGGATATCCTTTTGTTTGTTTGTGTATTTCCGCCTGGCCGGCGGTGAGTCCGTGGAGACGGGAAGCAGCAGGAGGATCGCTGTGAGAGACTTCATTGTGGAAACTAGTCCAAGAGGTGAGCTGTGTTTTTCCTTGCACTTACCTACCTGAATCCATCATGATAGCCTTACCTACCTACCTGGTGCCTTGCTTGCCCATCTATCTACTTACTTTGAGCCTTGCCAATGTACCTACCTCGAGCTTTGCCTATGTACATACCTTGCCTATTTCCCCAACATATGATATTTATTGAGATGTGGTGATGGTGATGATATACATGGTGAGGTATTGCTTCTTGTATTATTTAGTAACTGTATGAAATATTCAGAGACCCCATTAAAAAGTTGTGCCCTTTGTGTGCAGTCTAACGTAGAAATATTTGCGAGTAATTTCCATAAATTGTTTAATAATCAGACTTTTTACTGTTTAATTACATTCTTCTTTAATGACAAAGCTTAACCAGAGAATATTTATATGTTGAAAAGCCAGTACATTTGTAATTATATTCATTATTCATGTTATATTGATTATCAATGTTTACACAGTATGCATCATATTTCTCTGTGATTTCTCTGCTTATTTCCATCGTCCTCCTATAATAGCTTTCCCAGCTCTGGGTCCTTTTGAACTAAAAAGATAAAATAGGTACAGTTATATAATTGTTGTACAGAATAAACAGTATTTTACTTTGTTTATAAAGTGGGTTAAACATATTGGACAGGGTAGCAGCTGTAGGGTTAGCCCCCAGAATTGACTTCATTGCTGGACCTCCAGTGGTGGGCCCCAAAAATCAACTCTACTGCCTACCCTACTCCGACACTGTGTACAAACTATAGATTGACCTTCAAGGTAACACAATGGGCCTCAATGATCAAAATGTGTAATGGTAATGACTGTCATTGTAGCCCATAGCAATCAACCAGAGTTCAGCTTTAATTTCTTTAGGGAAAATAGACATCAAATTATTTTTTATAGGCAATAAAGACAGACTCGCTGTTAGCCAGTGTTTTTTTTTTTGGGTGACGTTTCAGAAATGCTAAAATTTTTCTATTCACATTGAAGCATTTGAAGCATATCTGAGGATATTCACTTTGCAAGTGAAGTTGTACATTTTAAACATACCATTACATAAAATATGCAAGTTAACATATATATTAACAATATATTGGAATACTTACATGATAGTATTTTGTATATGTAAATAAAACTACACAAAGTAATCTACTAGAGAATAGAGCATCTGATTAGATGAATGTATTTATCTGTTCATATAAAGTATGTCACAAAAGTGAGTATACCTCTCACATTTTTTTAAAGCATTTTAACATATCTTTTCATGGGACAAAGCTGAATATAAACAATTTATACAAAGTAAAGTACCCTATCAGTTTTTTTATAACAGTGTAAAATTTGGGGTGTCCCCGAAAGCCTTTGCCTTCTCAAAAGGGGAGTTATGCGCTGCACTGGAACTGTTTTTGGATCAAAGGGTTTAAAACTAAGAGCCAAAGTATTCTGAGCGTGCGAGTGTTCTTTTTTTCTAAATTGTCGTTTTTCTTAAGGTGGGACTTAATATTTGGGGGACTTAAATTTTTGGGGGGTTTTGAAAGGGCATTTTTATACAGTTTTTTATATTTGTATCTGTATTTCTTTTTTTTTTTTTTTTTTTTTGATAACATCCCCATGAGTTCCATGTTTGACAAAGCTGTCCGGTGCCAACCCGTCAAATGTAGCCATCCTTACCAAAAATTTGAGGGTCCATACTACTGTGCAAGATGTGTGCACACTGCACATTTAAAGCCCCTATCCTGGGTCAAATAGCAAGTGGCAACCTGAGTCCTTTCCAACTTGGAAGCAGTTTGTTGCCCATGAGCAATCACTCGAGGTGTGATCTGGGTGGGGCAGAATGGAGGTCAAAGGGAACATGAGGCAGCAGCTGGGGAACAGTTAAAAGAAGGGGTTTAAAGGGGGGAGTTTAGGAGGCAGTCCGAACTGGCACACCCCAACAAATTTGCAAAATTGGGGATAGGGGATGTCGGTCCCGAAATAGCATTGCTGCAGCAAGACACTACCCGTCTGCTCCAGTAAGAGGGT
>JAODAL010051021.1:0-26980 GCA_025379985.1 Phyllomedusa bahiana | reverse complement strand
CCAAAATTAAAACCCTTGAGCCACTTTGGGCAATTGTGAAGAAAAAATGTCTGTTAGAAACAAATTTTTAGTTTGGATGTGATAGCTGCATGTCACAGAAAATCCCCCCAAAAAATTCAAAGCATGCCCCTTGAGCCATTTGGCAATTGTAAAGAACAAATGTTGTTAGAAACAACATTTTTGAATGGCCCGTGTTTAGTGCTTGTCAAGCAAAATGCCCAAAAATTCTAAGCATGACCCTTGAGCCACTCTTGTCAATTGTGAAGAACAAATGTCTGTTAGAAACAAATTTTTTAGAATGGGGACCTGTAGTATAGCTGAATGTAACAGCAATATGCAACCAAATATTCAATGCTTGACCCTTGAGCCACTTTGGTCATTTGTGTAGAACAAATGTCTGTTAGAAACAACATTTTTTTATATTAGGCCCTTTAGTATTGCTTCATTTCAAAGCAGAAATGCCCCAAAAAATTTTCAAAATGACTTCAGCCACTTTAACAATTGTGAGAACAATGCCTTAGAAGCCACATTTTGTTATAAGGACCTTTTTATTGCTGTATTTCAAAGCAGCATGCCCCCAAAAAAAATTATAAATGACTTCTCAGCCACTGTTAAAAATTGTGAGGGAGAAATGCCACTTAGAAGCCACATTTCTGTTCCAAAGGACCATAATTATAGCTGTATCTCACAGCAACATGACCCCAAAAAATTATAAATATGACTTCTCAGCCACTATTAAAAAATTGTGAGGGAGAAATGCCACTTAGAAGTCACATTTCTGTTCCAAAGGACCATGATTATTGCTGTATCTCACAGCAACATGACCTCAAAACCATTGACAATGCGAAAACTTCTTAAGATAAAGTGAGTAAATGGAATACGGTGTTGTCATGAAACCTTGCTGTCTTTTACAGTCTCCTCACAGCAAAACCAGCAAAATGAACTGTTGGGAAAAGAGATTAAAAATTTTCAGTAAGAAATGATCATTTTAAAAAAAAGTTTTCAAGAGGACCATTTCTGTTTGAAAAGGAATGTGAAGTAGAACGGCAACTAATCGGTGACCTCGGCAATTGGGGCCACAACATCATCAGAGATCCATGCCTGATTCATCTTGATGAAAGTCAAACGATCCACATTATCTGTGGAAAGCCGGATGCGTTTGTCTGTAATGACCTCCAGCTGTGCTGAAGGTCCGCTTAGATATGACGCTGGCTGCTGGGCAGGACAACACCTCTATGGCGTGACGAGCCAGCTCGGGCCATTCGTCCATTTTGGATACCCAGAAGTCTATTGGGTCCGGAACACATGCAAAAACATCGGTGTTGAGACGCAGATAGTCGTGCACCATGATCTTAAGCTGATCTCTGTGTGTTAGGGTGTGTGCCCTGCATTGCATGCGTTGGTGAGGTGGTAAACAAAGATTGCCAGAGGTCACCCATTAGGCTTCTGCCACCTTGCCTGCTGCTGCCGCTACGCCTACTTGGCACTCTACTGCTGTCACGTCGCTGATGTTGTTCCACCGTGACATTTGGGGAACGTGAAGCAGACGCAACAGATGTCTCCAGTTGATCAATCAGCAAGGTCTCCATTTCCTGCATTTTACTCTCTATTTGGGTGGGTGGAAGGAATGTGCTGAGTTTTGTTTTGTACCGGGGTTACGGGAGGGTGGCCACCCAGTATAACTGTTTGTTCATTTTGATGGCCTTAATGCGAGGATAATGTTGGAGGAAATGGAGCATCAAGGCACAATGTGAGAGATGGAGATTGATTTCCCAAGCCTCTGGGTCGAGGGGCACTAGGAAAACTGATCTCCTCTCTTCCTCTCCCCCTCACAATTCCGCCAACCTCTTTCCAAGGCAGGGACTTCGGTATACTTCGGTGTTAGGAATACCTCCTCCTCCTCCTCCCTCTCGCTGCCTCCGGGCACAGCTTCATCACAGCCCTGACTTGCCTGAGTTGATGCACCCGAGAGCTGATGCGCCACCTTGCACTAGCACTCCGGTCCCCGAACCACTACCTAATGAAGACCGATGAAATTGTGAAACTGTCGGGCCTTGTGGATGTTGACGGAGAGAAAGGATCCGTGTCCGCATCTGGTCCGTCTCCTCCTCCGTCGCTGGCGGGAATGTTGTTTCAGAGTGTCCAAACGATCGTTCCAGAACTAAGATCACCACAATGCTCATGCTGACAATGGGCTTTGTCCGCACTGGGACCATTTGGTGGCTTCTTCAAAACTGGCAAGGATGGTGCAGGAGCTCATTCACCTGACTCCACTTCGGTGTTCAACACCCCGAGGTCCGTACAGCTGCTTGTTCAGGCCATGCTGTCACTTCGTACTGCGTTATGGCATTGCGCTGCTGCCACAATCGCTGGAGATGTGGAGGGTGGAATTCAGATGTGTTGCCACGTCCAACAAATTGAGCACGGTTGACGGGGAGGCCGAGTGACGCTGACAACGAGCGGCGGACGTAGCAGGGTGCGAACGGGCGGAAGTGCGAACTCAGACTCGACGCCTTCTTCAGCAGGCAGTCCAGGACCCGGGTAGCTCTTTAGAAAATTTCTGGACGACAAGGTTCATTGGAAATGTGCAGGCAAGGGATGTGCTCCAGCCTACCGATTAGGGGACAGCCAGCAGATTTCGCCTTATCGCCACACCACCTTGCCTGGCACAGGTTCTTGTCACACCCAGCCTAGCGTCGGTCTCGTTGCTTAGAGCGTTACAACAGCTCCTGATCTGTGTATTGGACGGTCTCCAAGGCAATTAATTTCAACACGGCCTGGGTGTCTCTGGCACGTGATGCCACCAGAGGACCGTGGGGGAAAGAGCCCTGCACCATCCCTGCGGTTTTGAAGAGCGTGCGCCGAGCCTGAGAGCCACCGTCACCCCAGAGACATCCACCCAGCTCACCCAGTGAGCTGTCACAGAGATATAGCGGCCTTGGCCGTGCTTACTAGTCCATGTGTCGGTGGTGAGATGGACTTTTCCGGACACAGATGCAGACAACGCGCTTGAAATTTTAGATGACACGTGGCTGGCCAGGGCAGGGACGGCTTTTCTGGCAAAGAAATGCCTGCTCGGCATCTGGTATTGGGGGCAGGCGAGGGCCATGACGTGGCGGAACCCATCTGTGTCCACCAGACGGAAAGGCAACATTTCCAAGGCCAAAAGCCTGGCAATGCCGACATTCAGGCTTTTGGCTTTGGGATGGTTTGGGTTAAAGTGTTTCTTCTGTTCCCAAACCTGGAAGACAGAAGGCTGGCTGCTAGACTGGCCGCTGTACGGCGTGCAGGTCGTCAAACTGGCGGAAGGAGAAGGGGTAGGATGGGTCTCTGGTGGTGCTGGTGGTACTCGGGCGACGGTGGAGGCTGAAGCGGAGGCTGATCCCTGATCATGACTCTGAGAGACATGGGCAGCTGAGGAACGCTTGGTGGTGGCGGAGGAGGAGGAGGCGGAGACAGAGGGTGTGACAGTGGTTGGAGGCCCGGCGTCGGTCTGGCCTTTTTTGGCCAAGTGTTCCCTCCATTTCAACTCATGCATTCGCTGCTTGTGACTAGACATGTTGGTGGTGGTTAACCACTTAAGGTTCTTGCCTCTACTTATGCGTTTACGGCAAAGGCGGCATATGACATCGCTGGGTGAATCAGAGGCTTGCTCAAAGAAGGCCCAGGCTTGAGAGGTCCTGGACCTTTTTGACGGCGATAAGCGAGGAGCGGGGTTTGCGCTGACCGTGGCTGGCGGAATCATATCAGCGGACTTCTGCGACCGCCCTCTCCCTTTTTGTGGCGGGACCCGTATTGACACTACCCCATCGTCTTCCTCCTCGTCCACTGATGAAGCGCTCGCAAGCAAATTCTGCGGAAAAGACCAGGATGGATCCGCAATGTCGTCATCATCATCATCATCAACACAGGTGACTTGGTCGTCCTGACTTTCTGCATCCAGAAGCTGCGGGCTACAAGCAAGGGGCACTGCAAGGCGTTGCCGACCGCCCGTGATTTTTGCCGATTGACCGGCTTCCTTCACCTCCTCTGATGGCATCAGTAACTGGGCGTCAGAGCAGACTAAATCATCCTCTTGATCTTTTAACATGCCTTCTGACCCCAACCGCATTTTGTCATCAAAGAGGTCTTCAGACAATGGATTATCCACAGTGGTGGGTACACGAGTTGACATTTGGGCTGCTTCATGTTGGACGGATGCTGATGATGCTGATGACGACATTTGTGGCCGTGATGGGAGGACGAGGAGGTAAGGACTGCTAGATGCAGGTTGCATTAACCACTGAAGGACAGGATTGGGACGATGTTCGTTACTTTGAATTCACAGGGCCCTGACCCAGCCGATGGACAGGCCTGACGGTTCCTGCAACTGGACGATCCGCTGGCTCTCTGCGTGTTGTCGCCAGCTCTGGAAGGACCTACTGCTCTAGTACGTCCTCCTCCATGTGCCACCCCCATCTTTGCTCCCTTACCACCTGATTTCGATCCATTGTCCAGAAATATAAAAATTTGAGAAGGTATGGAATAGTTTTGGAAAGTCTTTATTAAAAGACGGGCAAATCACAGCTATTATAAAATCCCTATAATCAAAACCATAAATTGCATGGATTCAAATTTTACTGCAAGGGTTCTTCTCAACAAATCTGGACTGGGGCAAAAGTCCAACAAACACGTATCTGGTTATGTTTTGGTAAAATAATGGCTATTTTTTGCACCTTTCAATTCACCTGTGGTGAATATAGATTTGCTGTTTAAGATTTACGTAGATGCTGCGCAATGACAGTTCTGGGTGGCGCAAAGTCAAAAAACACGTATCTCTTATGTTTTCGTACATATAATACACGGTATTTTTTGCAACTTTTCCAATTCAACTTGGTGAATATAGAATTGATGTTTTAAGATTTAGTAGATGCTGCGACAATGAGCAGTACTGGGTGAGCAAAAGTCCCTAAAAAACACGTAAACGTTATGTTTTGATATAATAAACCGGTATTTTTTGCCAACCTTTCAATTCACTGTGGTGAATATAGAATTGCTGTTTTAAGATTTACGTAGATGCTGCGTCAATGAACGAGTACTGGGTGCGCAAAAAGTCAAAAACACGTAACTAGTTATGTTTTGATATAATAAACTGTATTTTTTGCACCTTCAATTTCACCTGTGGTGAATATAGAATTGCTGTTTTAAGATTTACGTAGATGCTGCGTCAATGAACAGTACTGGGTGCGCAAAAGTAAAAAAACACGTATCTGTTATGTTTTCGTATAATACACGGTATTTTTTGCACCTTTCAATTCACCTGTGGTGATAATAGAATTGCTGTTATAAGCCCTGATAGATTTCGTAGATTGCTGCGTCAATGAACCAGTACTGGGTGCGCAAAAAGTCAAAAACACGTAAATGTTATGTTTTGATATAATAAATGGTTTTTTTGCACCCCTTTCAATTCACCTGTGGTGAATATAGAATTGCTGTTTTAAGATTTACGTAGGATGCTGCGTCAATGAACAGTATGGGGTGCGCAAAAGTCCAAAAAACACGTATATGTTACTGTTTTCGTATAATAACGGTATTTTTTTGCACACTTTCAATTCACCTGTGGTGATTATAGAATTGCTGTTTTAAGATTTACGTAGATGATGCGGCAATGAAACTGTTACTGTAGATGCGGTGCGCAAAAGTCAGAAAACACGTAACTGTTATGTTTTTATATAATAAAGGTTATTTTTTGCATCTTTCAATTCAACTGTGGTGAATATAGAATTGCTTTTTACGATTTACGTAGATGCTGCGTCAATGATAACAGTACTGGGTGCGCAAAGTCAAAAAAACACGTAAACTGTTATGTTTTGATATAATAAATCTGTATTTTTTGCTCCTTTCAATTCACACCTCGGGAACGATGGTGGAATATAGAATTGCTGTTTTAAGATTTAGTAGATGCTGCCGTCAATGAACAGTTTCTGGGTGCGCAATAAAGTCAAAAAACACGTAACTGTTTATGTTTTGATATAATTAACGGTATTTTTTGCACCTTTCATCTCACCTGTGGTGAATTTAGAATTGCTGTTTTAAGATTTACGTATATGCTGCGTCAATGAACAGTACAGGGTGCGCAAAAGTCAAAAAACACGTATCTGTTATGTTTTAGTATAATACACGGTATTTTTTGCACCATTAAATTCACAAGTGGTGAATATAGAATTGCTGTTTTAAGATTTACGTAGCATGCTGCGTCATTGAACAGTACTGGGTGCGCAAAAGTCAAATGAAAAAAAAAAACACGTAACTGTTTTGTTTGATATAATAAACGTGTATTTTTTTTCTGATCCTTTCAATTCATCTTGTGGTGAAATATAGAATTGGTGTTTTAAGATTTAAGTAGATGCTGCGTCAATGTACAGTACTGGGTCGCAATAGTCAAAAAACAAGTAATGTTATGTTCTTCATAATTAATAACTGTATTTTTTGCACCTTTCAATTCCCCTGTGGTGAATATAGATTTGTGTTTTAAGATTTACGTAGCATGCTGCGTCAATGAACAGGTACTGGGTGTGCGCCAAAAGTCAAAAAAAACACGTATCTGTTATGTTTTCGTATATTACACGGTTTTTTTTGCCACCTTTCAATTCACATTGGTTCGAAAATAGAATTGCTGTTTTAAGATTTACGTAGATTGCTGAGTCAATGACACAGTACTGGGTGCGCAAAAGTCAAAAAACAGTATCTGTTATGTTTTCGTATAATACACCTGGTATTTTTTGCACCTTTCAATTTCAACTGTGGTGAATATAGAATTGCTGTTTTAAGATTTACGTAGATAGCTGCGTCAATGAACAGTACTGGTGCGCAAAAGTCAAAAATAAAAAACACGTAACTGTTATGTTTTGATATAATTAACAGTATTTTTTTAACATTTAAATTATACTGTTGTGAATATAGAATTGCTGTTTTAAGATTTAAGTAGATTGCTGCGGTCAAATGAACATGTACTGGGTCGCGCCAAAAGTCAAAAAAATCACGTACTGTTATGTTTTGATATAATAAACCTGTATTTTTTGCACCTTTCAATTCATGTGGTGAATTATAGAATTGCTTTTTTTAGATTTACGTTGATGCTGCGTCAATGAACTGTACTGGGTGCGAAAAAGTCAAAATACACGTATCTGTTATTGTTTCGTCTCTATTAATACACGGTATGTTTTGCACCTAATATCAATTCACTCCTGTAGGTGTATATAGAATTGCCGACTGTTTTAAGATTTACGTAGATGCTGCGTCAATAACAGTACTGGTGTGCGCAAAAGTCAAAAAACAAGTATCTGTTTTGTTTTCGTATAATACACGGTATATTTTTGCACGCTTTCATTTCAACCTGTGGGTGTTATAGAATTGTGTTTTAAGATTTCGTAGATGTGCACGGCAATGAACAGTACTGGCGTGCAGCAAAAGTCAAATAACAAGTAACTGTTATGTTTTGATATTATTACCGGTTTTTTTTGCACCTTTCAAAATTCACCTGTGGTGAATATAGGGAATTGCTGTTTTATGATTTACGTAGATGCTGGTCCAATGAACAGTACTGGGTGCAGCAAAAGTCAAAAAAACACGTAAATGTTATGTTTTGATATAATAAACTGTATTTATTTACTCCTTTCAATTCACCTGTGGTGAATATAGAATTGATGTTTTATAGATTTACGTAGAGGGGGTTGCTGCCGTCTATGAACACCAGATACTGGGTGCGCAAAAGTCAAAAAAAACTCCGTATCTGTTATGTTTTCGTATAATACACGGTATTTTTTGCACCTTTCAATTCACCTGTGGTGAATAGAGTATTGATGTTTTAAGTTTTAGTAGATGCTGCGGTCAATGAACGTACTGGTGCGAAAAAGTCACAAAAAACCACGTAACTGTTATGCTTTTCCGAACGAGTACACGTATTTTTGAAACAAACAACCTGTGCTGTGTGCTGACTACAAGATTGCTGGATTTTAATTTTAGTGCAAGGTTGTAATATAACAGTCACAGGTGTAATGGGTAAAAATTGAACAACTATATGAAATTTATAATGATAATAAATGTGTTGTTTTGCAGCTAACAAAGATAAGACCATGCAGTTACTAGAAATGACGGTTTATCCAATATAAGTTCAGATCTGCCCTAATATCCAGGAAATACTTCATAGCAAACTGTTTTTTATAATGATAGCTCCACTACATATATCTACACTATAGTCTTGGTGAATACTTTATCCATATGTTCTTTATAGCGTAGATGCATTGTCTGTGTATCGCCGACGGGGGCCCACCCCCCCCCCCCCCCGATCCCTACAGCCGTGACTTGCCTTCACCGTTTAGATGCTGCTTTAAATAGTTCTTAGCTAACTACATAAAATCTTCAAATCTCTAATATAACTAATATTGGAAGGCAAATCAAAAGCTACATAGCAGAGGTTTTCTGGGCAGAAATAGACTAATTTAGCTGAAGCTGTGAGGCCCACAGGCAGAGCGCACGTCCTCAACGCTCCTTTCCCTATGAGAGACGCTGAGTAGACACTGAGGGCTGAAACAGGAAACGCTGGTCTATGTAAAACGAGGTACATGTGATTTTTGCCAGCCAATCGCAACTTTACACATCAGTCATGACGTCAGCACACACATCTCACTCTGTCTATTCTATAATCTGATTTGCTGGCCGCCAAAATTACAGGAAGGCCGCGAAAAAAGCGAGATCTTCAATAGATGATGCTCTGATTTTACCTTTATTATCCGCTATGATCTGGAAAAATTCGTCATATAAAAAACCCTTGCCGATTTCAACTTTGTTCGATAAAAAATCGCTCCCATCACTCACTAATTTTACCATATGGGAAGGAAGGGGTGCTTCCACATTTTGGGTTTTGTCCCCGTCCACTCTCACAGGCTGTCATAAGGAAGGGCAACTTGCAGGTTGGTGTTTTTTATTTTTTCTCTCTGGATAATGGAGGTCGGTTGACCCAGCGAGAGGCCGGATTGGCGTCGATTGAGAGGTAAAGATAGGATAGATGCCCGATTTTGAGATAACGTTGAAAGTCGTGGGCCAGCTTAAAACTCTTTTGATCAAAATATGTGAACCGAGAGTCTCAAAGTTTTTTCACTGTATGATAGAAGCATTTATAAAACAAAAAAAAAATAAACAATGCTTCTTACGGGATTTCCAGTTGTGTATTGAACATTTTGCAGAAATGTGCCGCTGGCGCGGGGGGGCGGTCTGTGTGCGTACATGTAATGATTACATGTGTGCCGCAGCCATGCCAGTGGCACAAGGTTTTGCATACGTTTATTCAGAAATTGTTTTTGTGTGCAGAAACATACGTTATACTTGGTGTACATTGATTTTAACTCATATGGGAAGGAAGGGGTGCTTCCATTTTGGGTTTCTGTCCCCGCCCACTCTCACAGGCTGTCATAAGAAGGGCAGCTTGCGGTTGGGTGTTTTTTATTTTTTCTCTCTGAATTTAATGGAGGTCGGTTGACCCAGCGAGGAGGCCTGATTGGCATCGATTGAGAGGTAATATAGGATAGGACCGCCCCGTCGGATTTTGGATCCACGTTGAAGTCGGTGGGGCCAGCTTAAACATCTTTTGATCAAAATATGTGAACCGAGAGTCTCAAAGTTTTTTCATGTATGATCTCAAAGACGGGCACTTCTAGATTTGGTTACCTCAACACTTTGTAAGCTCCAGGCTCCCATTTCCATTGTAAGGGTCAAGGTTTTTGGTCCAATTTTTAGATGGTTTCGGATTTTAAAACCATCTGAAAACCGACTGTAATCCATCCTCAAAGACTTCAATAGAAAATCCGTTCAGTAGTCTACACTGAATGGATTTTCTGCCGAACGTTTTTTTACACTGCCGGCGGTCTGAAAAACGTAGAACATGTTCAATCATCCCCCTTAAATGGTTGAGGGGGATGGGCGAATCCTCAAATAGTGCACAGAAACATCCCCCAAATCCATGCATAAGATGACACAATACTCGTCGGTAGTGTTGAGCGATTATTATCGACAAAGTTGAAATCGGCACGGTTTTTATGTTGATGGTTTTTTTCGATCTCGCGATAATTTAGGTTAAAATCTGTGCATGATATATTAATTATAGCGACATTTTTCGGCACTTCCTGTCCTTTTGGCGGCCAGCAAATATGGCTTAGGGAATAGAGCAGGGGCGTGAGCTTGGGTGTGCGATGTCATGAGTGGGATGTATATGGTTGCGATGGGCTGGAAGTAGCACATGACCTCGTTTTTACATAGAAACAGCCCTTCCTGTTCATGTTCAGTGTGGTCTGGTATCATAAGAGAGGGACGTGTGCTCGGTCTCTCTCAAACAGCTCAGCGAAACTGTTCTCTTTGTTCACACAGTCATCTTTGCTTTTAGCTGTGAACATTAGAACTTAGGTAGATTACAGATTTTCAGTTTTTAGTTACTTAAGCTGAGGATTTTAAAGGAGCATCTAGCGCTGTACAGCCGTGGGAGGGGGGAGGAGGGGTGAGGGCGAACACAGACAGACAGGCTGGCAGGCAGGCTTTTGAAAGGAGAGTGGATAATTGTGCAGCCCAGGCTCTGCTTTGACCCTTCATTGAAATGGGTTTTTATTAACAGTTTTTGGCCAGTTTTTGGTGAAATATTAGCTTGTATTTTGTGCACTTTCACTTTGGCGCAGCTCAGCTTTGTTCAAAGACCCATTTTTTTACTTACAATATGGATACAGAAATTTTCTAGTCAACGCAGGTGTAAAGTCTAATTTAACCCAGGCGCAAAAACACGTTTGTTATCCGTATATTTTTAAAATAGCTGTAATTGCACGTGGTGTGCCCTATTTTTTTTCAAATTAGCACGTTGTTACGACAATTTCGACTAAAAAAATATTTTCAAGCAACTGTTCTGGTCTTGTCCATTGCTGCAAAAAAAAGCACATTTCTAATCCGTGTAACTTCTGGATTAGTTATATTGCACTCATTGAATCTCAGTTTGGCGCACTTGTATGATATTTTCTTGAAAACTATCAATTCCTAAAGGAAGAACACTGTTGATTTTGTCTTACGGTTCTTCCACCAGACCGTATTTCACAGGTATTCGTTAGAAACAATTTAGTTTCTAATCCTAGTTGGCTGTTGGAAATTTAGAGGGATTTTAAGAATTAGCTGTGATTGCCGTTCTTTTAATAAGAGACTTTCAAAAAAAAAACTCTTCCATACCTCTTAATGTTTTTATCTTTTGAACATGGAGCGAAAATTCAGGGGTAAGCAGAAGCAAAGAGAGTTGTAGGAGGTAGAGGTACGAGAGAAGGTTTTCCTTCCAGTGCTGACGACATCACGCATGCCAGCGGATCGTCGGTTGCAGGACGTTAAGGCTGTCATCGGCTTTTTTTGGGTCAGGGGCACTGTGAATCTCAGTACGAAACAGCGTCAGCCAACTCTGTTCTTCAGTGGTTAATGCAACATGATCCACAGCAGTCTTTCCTCCATCGTCCTCCCAGTCACGGCCACAATATGTCGTCTTCAGCATCATCAGCATCCAATCCAACATGAAGCGAAGCAGCCCAAATGTCAACTTGTGTAACCCACACTGTGGATAATCCCATTTTCTGAAGACTCCTCCCTTGTATGACAAAATGCGGTTGGGGTCAGAAGGATGTTAAAAAGATCAAGAAGGACCAAAGAGGATGATTTTGTGCTGCTCTGACGCCTAGTTACTGATGACCATCAGAGGAGGAGAAGGAAGGACGGTCTAACGGCAAGAATCACTGGGCGCGGTCGGCAACGCCTGTAGTGCTCTTGCAATCCCATCTTTTCTTGTAGCCGCAGCATGTCAGGACGACGAAGTACCTGTGTTGATGATGTGATGATGACGACATTGGGATTCCAACGTGGTCTTTTCAGCAGAATTTGCTTGCGAGCGCTTCATCACTGGTACGAGGAGGAAGATGATGGAGAAGTGTCACTATGGGTTCCCGCACTCAAAAAGGGACAGAGCGGAGGGCCGGTCGCAGAGTCCGCTGTGATGATTCCGAAAGCCACGATCAGCGGAAAACCGCTTCCCTCGCTTATCGCCGTCGAAAAGTCCAGGGACCTCTCAAGCCTGGCCTTTTTCTGAGCAAGCCACTGATATCACTAGCGATGTATATGCCGCCTTTTGCCGGAAACACCATCAGTAGAGGCGAAGAATCTTGGTGTTTAACCACCAGGCAACATGTTCTTGTCACATGTAGAGAATGGCATGAGTTGAAATGGGGGAACACTTGGCCAAAAAAGGAACACCGATGCTTGGGCCTCAACCAACTGTCCACCCTTTGTCTCCGCCTCTTCCTCCTCTTCCACCACATAGCATTCCATCAGCTGCCCCATGTCTCTCAAAGTCATGATCAGGGATCAGCTCGATTCAGCCACTCCACTGTCGCGTGTACCCTCCAGCACCACCAGAGACCCATCCTACCCATTTCCTTCACAGTTTGATGACCTGCACGCCGTACAGCGGCCAGTATAGCAGCCAGCCTTCTGTCTTCAGGTTGGGGTGCAGAAGAAACACTTTAACCTAAACTATCCAAAGCCAAGCCTGAATGTCGGCATTGCCAGGCTTTAGACTTGGAAATGTTGCCTTTCCGTCTGGTGGGACACAGATGTGTTCCGCCACATCATGGCCATGCTGCCCCCAATGCCAGATGCCGAGCAGGCATTTCTTTGCAGAAAATTCATTCCTGCCCTGGCAGCCAACATGTCATATAAATTTCAAGCGTGTTGTCTTGCATCTGTGTCGGACAAGTTCATCTGACCACCGAGGGACATGGGGACTAGTAAGCAGGCCAAGGCCGCTATATCTCTGTGCACAGCTCACTGGGTGAGCTGGGTGGATGGCTCTCAGGCTCGGCGCACGTGTGTCTTCAAAAATACCGCAGGGATCGTGGCAGGGTTCTTTCCCCCAGGTCCTTGGTGGCATCACGGGCCAGAGAAAACCAGGCCGTGTTGAAATTAATCTGCTTGGAGACCGTCCCCACACACAAGTCAGGAGCTGTGGTACGGCTCTCCGCAACGAGAGGCGAGCGCTGGCTGGGTTGACAAAGAACCTGTGTGCAGGCAAGTGGTATGCCATAACGGTCGAAATCTGCTGGCCGCCTTAAGATCGGTAGGCTGGAGCACATCACTTGCCTGGCACATGTCATGAACCTTGACATCCAGAAATTTCTAAAGTACTAACGGGTCTGGACTGCCTGCTGAGGAAAAGGCTCGAGGTCTGAGTTCGCCACTTCCGCCGTTCGCACCTGCTTCGTCGGCCTGGCTGCGTTGCCAACGTCAGGCTCGGCCTCCCCGTCAAACTATCGCATGGTTGGACATGGGCAACATTCTGGATTTCACACCCTCCACATGCTCCGCGATGTGTGGCAGCTGCGCAATGCCATTACGCAGTAAACGAAGTGACACATGGCCTGACATGCAGCGGTGCGATCCTCGGGGTGTTGAGCCACCAAGAGTGGAGGCTGGTGAAAGAGCTTGCACCATCCTGCCAGTTTTGAAGAAGCCACAAAAATGGTCAGTGCGGACAATGCCCTTAGTCAGCAGAAGCAATGTGAGATCTTAGTTCTGGAACGATCGTTGGACACTCTGAAACATTCAGGTCCCGCCAGCGACGGAGGAGGAGATGGATACTAGATGGCGGGACCACCGGAGCTTTCTCTCCGTCGCATCCACAATGCGACAGTTTCACAATTTTATCGGTCTTCATTAGGAGTGGTTCGGGGTCCAGGGTTAGTGCAAGGCAGGCGCCCTCAGCTCTCAGGGTACTCATATGAGACATGTACAGGGCGGTGTTGAAGCTGTGCCAGAGGAAGCGGAGGGAAGGAGGAGTTTTATTCCTGGACACCGACGTTACGTCGTCCATGCTTGAAAAGAGGAAGAAGAGGAAGTACTCAGTTTGCTAGTGACCCTCGACCCCAGAGGCCTTTGGGAAATCAAGGCTTCCATTCTCTCACATGACCCGTTGCTTGGATGGCTCTATTTCCTCCAACATGATCCTGCATTAAGGCCGATCAAAATAAATAACAGTTACTGGGTGGCAACCCTTCCTGGATTCCCCTTGGTACCAAACAAAAACTCACACTTTCCTTCCACCCCACCCAAATAGAGAGTAAAAAGCAGGAAATGGAGGGGACCTTGTTGTTTTATCAACTGGGAGACATCTTTTTTCGTCTGCTTCAGCGTTCTTCCAAAAGTCACGGTGGAACAACGTCAGCGACGTGTTGACTGCAGTCGAGTTGCCAAGTAGCAGCAGCAGCGGCCAGGCGAGCACGAGGCAATGTGGCAAAAGCCTAATGGGAGAATCTGGCAATCTTTTTTTACCACCTCACCAACGCATTGCATGCATGGGCACAACATACAAACACAGAGACCAGCTTAAGATCATGGTGCATGACTATCTGCGTCTACAACACGATGGTTGTTTTTGGATGTGTTCCGGACCCAATCGGCTTCTGGGTATCCAAAATGGGATTGAATGGCCCGAGCTCACTCGCCTATGCCATGAGTGGTGTTGTCACTGGGCCCAGCAGGCAGCGTCATATCTGAGCGGACCTTCAGCACAGCTGGAGGAGTCACTAGACAGGGGCTCATGCTGTGGACCAAGGAGCAGATATAAGTCCAATGTCCAGTTCAACTAAAATAGTGGTTGAAAGACTCCTTTTTCCGGTACTTTTTTTAACTTGGATGGTCAGGCAGGTCTTGGGGCTCATGCTGTGGCCCAGGACAGGATATAGTCATGGTCCAGTTTTCAACGAAAATGGTGGTTGGAAAGGACTCCTTTTTCCGGCACTTTTCTTAATCTGTGGGTCATGCAGGTTTGGGGCTCATGCTGTGGCCCAGGACAGATATAGTCAATATCCAGTTTAACTAAAATGGTGGTTCAAAGACTCCTTTTTCTGGCCCTTTTTAATCTGTGGGTCATGCAGGTTTAAGGGTCATGCTGCGGTCCAGGACAGATATAGTCAATGTCCAGTTCAACAAAATGGTGGTTAAAAGACTCCTTTTTCCAGCACTTTTTTAATCTGGGGGTCAGATAGGTTTAAGGGTCAGGCTGCGTTCCAGGACAGGGATAGTCAATGTCCAGTTGAAGTACAATGATGGTTCAAATAATACTGCATTCTGGCACTTTTTAATTTGTGGGTCATGCAGGTTTAAGGGTCATGCTGTGGTACAAGACAGGGATAGTGAATGGTCTGTGATTTTCTTTCTGTGGATTTTATAGCCTAAGTGTGTTGCCTAAGATGTAGCCCGTATCCATATGACTGTTGTGGATGTTAATTCCAGCTTTTTCAGCCCTGTTTGGGTGTAAGTATGAAGGTGTTGTTCGTCTCCCATAGACTTTAATGGTCATCGGCGATAATCTATTATCGACTATCGGAAATCATCTTGATAATTGCTGATATCGACTATCGACCCGATGACGATAGTCAATGTAATCGCTCATCACTACTCATCGGATTCTTTAGACAGAATCCGAACGGTATTTTGTAACTCTCCCATTTGGTGGCCTGCTTCAGTTTTTTAAGCTTCCTGTTCACAGTGAGCTCTTTTGGGCCTAACTTTGGATGACCAAGTCATAGATGTCATGCATGTGTTGCTTCTGTTCCCCTATGTGTGTGCTGTTCAGCCTACAGATCTTTCCTTTTCAGGGGTTTTGATAAAACTGAACAGGAACCTTTCATTTTGTCCGAGCAGCTACAGGTAGGGAGAATATCCAGTGGTAGATTGGAATGTATTACTGTACAGCCATACGAGTTATTTTGTCTGGCCATTTTTCTTTCTGCCATTCATCCAGAGCTCACAACATTTGTAGCAGAGTTCTGTTCAGCCACTCTTACACACTGTTACCTTTCAAATAGTGCAGTACATGTCTACCCCACCTGGTAAAGTTGACACATCTTGTCAATCACTTATCCTTCAAAGCTAGCTCCAGTGTGTAGTAGAAAAGGGCATCAACACACTAGCATGAAATGCTTTAACAAGGTGAGTGCAGCAGTCTCTTCCTGCTAATGAAGGGTGAGTACATCAACAGCAAATTTGGTAAAGTAGATTACTATTTCTAACACATATTTATAACCACTGGAATCATTCTTCTACATGTAGATAATCAACAAGATCTATAGCTGATAAAAGGACCATATCTTGATCATAAGAGCCAAGTCCAGCACCAATTTTTTTAAACCAGCTGTAACAGAAGCAGATGTGTATTTTTTCATGCACGTCCTGTATGATTCTTTCTGCAGCTTTGGTGGGTTCCACTACTTCCCACATACATCCCAATAAGTAAGTAAGCTGGACTTGTTTCCCAATTTTCAGTTGGAGCCATTGCATTGCTGCCATAGCTTCCTGCCCCCTAGGTTAAGTGACAACTGCTCTTGGTATGCCAGAACTCTTTTTCTTTGTATTCACTTCATCACAAGTCAATTTTGTGGGTTCATTTGTTTTCTCTCTCTCCATATAGCCAGATTTCTTCTATGCCATCCCCTTGGCTCCATCCCTGCTTCTTCGATAGTGGATAGCCTGGTCCCTAACCATGGGATTTCAAACCCTGAAGTTTCATCACTGAAAATGTTCATCACTGGTATCCTGCAGTGATATTTATGGATACAACGAATGTGTGTGGTAAATCTATTACCTTTCAGTATTAAGTCTGGAAAAGGAATCTGCACAGCCAGAGCATCTATCTCAAGGCATGGCTCTCATTTCCATCTTGGATATTGGTGAGGACAGCTCCAACTTTCTTCAAACTCCCATTGGTCTGTAAGATAAATAGAAGGCAGTAGTCTGCATATACTAGAATGGGTGTACTAGTCAGCAACTCCTTTAAGGATTTCTCACCCACCATTTGGCTGGCACTGTACCTTACAACAACTGGTCAAGAGGGGCAACAACTTTAGCAAAGTCTTTAATGAACCACCTGTAATGTCCAACTAACTCGAGGAAGGCACAGCTTTTTGATGGTTAGCCCTTTCTGGAGAGCCTGAACTTCACAATTTGCTGGCTGTACCCCTTCTTCAGACACAATATGGTCCAGAAATTCAATATTCTCCCAGAATAGATGACGTTTGTGGGGATTCCACTTTAACCTATGAGACTCTAGGCAGCATAGAATATGATCCAGCTTGCTGAGGTGTTCCTCCACAGTAGCAGTCTATATTATAATATTGTCCAGGTATATCAAAAGACTTTCATGATTCAGGTTTCTTACATATAGCTCCATCAGTCACTGGATGGTAGCAGATATATTGCTAAGCCCAAACTGCATTCTTAAAAACTCAAATAGTCCCACTGGGGTGATGAAAGCTATCTTCTCTCGATCCTCCTCTGCAATCGGCACCCACCAATATCCACTGGCCACATGAAGTGTGGAAAAAAATGGGGCCCATCACAAAGCAGCCAGTGATTCTTCTGTGCATGGAAGTGTATAACCATCTCTTCTAATCCGGACATCGAGATATGAGTAGTTCCCACAAATGGGTAGGGTCTAATTCTTTTTCTTCACTAACACAATTGGAGAGACCTACAGACTTTGGCTGGAGCAAATGACCTGGTTCTCCTGCATTTGCCCCAGCCTCGCCTTGACTTCTTATAAGGAACAGGCCAATGATGTTGGCATATTAGCTGCCCCTGTAGGGATGGTATGTTGCAATGTTATAATTAACTGTTCCGCCGAAGGACTATTCCCTGTCAACATGCATTTGTCCCAACTTAACAGTTGTTAATGAGGGATGAGTCCTGCTACTTCCTGCACTAGTTCACCTGGTAATTGTACATCCACTAGGTAAACACCAGCCACCTATACCCAGGGGTTTAAATGAACATTGTAAAGGGTCAATGTTCATTATTCAGACTACCACTCTTAGCTCTTGTGTTTTGTAAATGATGTATCCAGCTGCTACCTCCTGCATCTGCAGGTTCAGTAAACCCCTTGTAAACCATTTTTTGTGCCTAATGTGTAATGTACAGGATTTACCCTTTTCGTTCCGGGTTAACTATTTGAGTACATCACAGAGTTCATTGTAAGATCTCTTATAATTGATGGTACTGTATTGGAATGTGTTGACAATGAGGATGTGTGTATACTGAAGAGCCATGCTTTGGTTAATTTATCATCCTTTCTTTGGCATTCTGAAGGAGAGGTAGATGACCTCCGTGTGAACTTCTTGGTAAATATTAAGCTGAAGGTATACAGTACTGAAAATAGTGATGACATGCCTGTGCTGAGGTGTCATGCCTTGTGGTTGTTTGTCTATCCTTTATTGTTCAGTCTGAAGGGTAGATGTATGATCTTTGGGTTAACCTTATAGTGTATTATTTCTATGGAATGTTGAGTTAAGTGCAATAAGTGAGATATTATCTGTTAAGTCATTATGAGTGAACTGTTTCTGTCTGAGTTCCCACCAGCAGCAGGAGGGAAGGACAAAGGGTAGTTGTCATGGTAACTAGAGAGGAGGGGTAGAGAGTTATAGAGGTGATAAATTGGCCCTAGTGTAATTAATAGGGGTGGTCCAGTGTTTTAGAAGTAGCTGACATTTTCAATGTTTGTCTCCAATTCTAAGGCGATAAGCCTGAGTCAGGCATGGAGGGTGTGACATAACCCTTGAAGCCTGGGTAACTGTTAGACTTCCTATGGGATATGGACTTTAGCAGTCTTTGGAAGAAAGCTGCATCCAAGCAGTTTGGGATCATCCATTAAAGATAGGCAGTGCAATAGTCTGTCCCATGCCTGGCCTGCGGCATAGATGATATCCAGATTTATGCTTCTGGTCTGGCTCATCTACCAATCCAGTCTTCTCCTGGGGTAAGGATAAGTACTCCTTGTAGCCTATGCTGGATCTAAGAAAATGGTGAATTGGCAGTTCTCCCGGAAATATGGTTCCCAAACTCCTTGCAGTCTAAGTTGGGATTCCAAAGGGACTTTGTGTTATTGAAGATTTAAGGGATGGTAGCCTTCTGCTGGTTTAAGCTTAGATGACTGTAACAAGCTGAAAGTAAAGGAATTCTGCATGTCAACATCTTGCTGTGAAACACAGAGGAGCTAGTCACTGGTTTTACTGGTCATCTGCTCTCCTGCTTCATACACCTGCATTCAAAGGGCATCAAACACCGTCAGGCAGGAAAGTACTACATATCACCATTCATGGAGTGTGCCATGACCTAGAGACCATCCTTAACAGCATTATGGGCCCCTGGGCAGAGCTGATACACTGGGACCTCATCCAAAATCACTCAAGGTAATAAAATATACACATTACGAATAACAAACTTATACACCTACAAACACCACTATATGGAAACAAATAGGGGTCACATCACCAGTTTATTCACTCACATGCACAGTTCACTACAGCACTGTTCCAACACAAAAGAGAAATAACACCCTGACATCCCAGGGACTCACAGGAGACGTCTTATCTTATCAGTCATTCTCTGAATCATTCTATTTCCCTTTTCTTCTCCTTCTGTCCAGACCACCATGACGACTTCTCATGGCCGCAACTCGTCCCTGCAGAATTTACTACACAAACATCTCAGACTTCTCAGTTTATTAGCACTACCCTACTAATTCCTACCTCTGTTATAGGTCCCCCCCATTAAGTAAGTAGGTAGTAATGTTGCCAATCATTAAGTAGGTAGGTATATACAGTGAAGAAAATAATTATTTGAGCCATTACTGATTTTGTAAGTTTTCCCACTGACAAAGACATGAGCAGTCAATAATTTTAAGGGTAGGTTAATTTTACACTGAGAGATAGAATTAGACAAAATAAAATCCAGAACAAATCACATTGTATAAATGTATACAAATTTCTTTTGCATTTGCTGAGAAACTAAGTAATTGATACCTACCAACCATTAAGACTCTGAAACGTAGTGGGCTCTCCTAATCAACTCATTACCTGCATTAAAGACAGCTGTCTTAAATAGTCACTTTTATAAAAGAGACTCATGTCCTTAGACTCAATTAATCAGTCAGACTCTAACCTCTATAACAATGGGAAGACCCAAAGTCAGATTTCTAAGGATATCAGGGAACAAGATAATAGACTTGCACAAGTGTAATTGGGCTAAAGAATCATAGTAAGATTGTGAGTGAGAGGAGACAAAACTGTTTGTGCAATAGTATAGAAAATGGAAGAAATACCAAAATATCTGGGGCTTCCCATGCAAAATTCTCAAATGTGGGGTATCCTGATCATGGAGGTATAAGGTGAGAGATCAGCCTAAAACTACCAAGGGGAACTCTTGTTAATGATTCTCAAGTCAGCTAGGACCTAGTCACCAAGAAAACAAATGGTAAACAATGACGCCGTATGGTTTAAAATCCTGCAGCTGCCCGCAAGGTCCCCTGCTCAAGAAGGCATGCTGAGGCCCATATGAGATTTACTAATTGAACACCTGAATGATTCTGTGATCGTGATTGGGATAAGGTGCTTTGGTCAGCTGTACGACAAAAAAAATTGAGCTCTTTGGCATTAAATCAACTCGCCGTATTTGGAGTTAGAGAAATGCTGTCTTTGATCAAAGGAACACTGTCTCACTATGTCAAGCGGACAAATCATTATGTTTTGGGGTTGTTTTTTTGTAAGGGATCAGGACTACTTTACCGCATCAATGGGAGAAGGGATGGAGCTGTCCTAAAATCTGAGTGACAAATCCTTCCTGCCAGGGACATTACAAAATGGGTCGTGGTGGGCTTCCGGGCAAGAAAAAGACTCAAACACTTACACCCAAGGCAAAAAAGGGAATTGGCCCCAAATAAAAGCTCATTAAGGTATGGAGGGGCCCTACCCGTCCCCCGGCCCTTAACCCCCAATAAAAAAAATTTATAGGGGGGAGTTGAAGCCCCTAGTTTCCAGATGACAGCCAAAAAATTTTTAAAAGTTTTAGGGCCCGAGTCAGAAAAGGGAAAAACCCCCAGTTTTAGGCGTTTTAAATAAGTGTAAAATGGGGGCAAAAAAGGTCGATTTTTTTAAAAAAAAACTGGGCTTTCAGGAATCCCCTTGCATGAAAAAAGGGAAAAAGGGCCCCTTTTTTGGGCCCCATTGGGCAAACGGGTATGAATCTCGCGGGCGAGGCCCCTTTTTTCCGCCATTTTCCCCAGGGGAAACCCCCTGCCCCCCTGTTTTTATGTCAGGGAGGGGCCCGCGCTCATACATATATGTAAAAGTCCACGCAAATCGCAGTGTGTTAGGGAAGTGCGGCGCGGGTTTGGGGGTTGGGGGCCCGCCGGAGCTAGTGGGGATTACAGGGGGGAAAAATTTCCGCCGCCCCCTCCCCGAGTGTGTGGGCCAGTGCGGGGCATGGGGCAGTGGGGGAATTAGGCCTGTGCGGGCCTGGGCCCGAAATCTTTTTCGATGGGGAGCCCGGCTGGGGGCGGGGGAGAAATCTTCCAAAATGTCGGTGGGGAAGTATAAATAAAAAATCGCCTTATAAAGGCTTTTTACATTCTCAGGAAGACCCCTGAAACTTTTAAAAAAAAAAAAAATTACTTTAAAACAAAAATCACTTTTCCAATATCCTAAGTCAAAAATTTTAAAAGGATTTTGGGAAAAAAGGGCCCGGGAAAAATCCCGTTTTTAAAAATTCCCTAAAACCTCCCCTTTTGGTCGCCAGAAAAGGGCCCAAATCAAAAATAGGAGGGGAATTTAAAATTTTTAAAACCCTTGGGGCAGGATTGACCAATCAGAACCCCGGGGGGACTTTTCAAAATCCCTTAAAAAATGCTAAAAAGAGGGGTTTGGCTGAGAAAAAGGGGGGGCCTTGGCTATCTAACCCAAATTTCAGAATGGGGTGACAAGTCCCTTCAAAGGCTATGGAAAAATTTGTGGGCCCAAACAGAACCCCGGGCGGGATAATTCAAAATACAGTAAAAAGACAGAAAGGCTGATTGGCTAAGCTAGGGGTGTTTGGGCCCTATCCGCCAAACAGAGCCCCGAGCTCTTTCCCCCTTATACTCTATGGAGAGTTTAGCGCACTCAAATCTCCGCGCTCAGTGCGCGCGGCATGAAAATATTTTAATTTTAAAAAATTAATTTTTTTACAGTGTAAAAAATTCTCGATAAAGACCAGAAACTTCTTAAAAATAAAAAAAGTTAAAAAAAAGGGTTTGTTGCCGAGCCCCGGGGCCCTTAAAAAAAAAAAAGGGAAATTTCCATGAGAGAATTGCCGGGGAAAAACAGTAATTCAAATTTGAAAGTTTTTTCTCATGGTCGGGGATAAACCAGCCAATCAGAATAGGAGCGACAATGTCCCCTTAATCCTATGGAGGAGAATTGACCCCCTTTGAATTTGGAGCGCAGTGGCCCATTCTATCCTTTTGGAGGGAAAAAAGGGCCAAACTTTTTCAAAGGGGGGACAGTTCAAAATTTCAGTAAAAAATCAGAAAAAGAGCCCGATTTGGTTGAAGAGCGGGGGCCGTCCGCCCTTTGCCAATCAGACAAGAGCTGTTTTCAGAGTTTCTATGGGGAATCGAAATTTAAAAGAACGGTAATTTGGAACCCCTGGGAGAGCGAGGACGCTCCTAGGGTTTTTTAATGCATTTTGGTTATAAAAACTGTTCATGGTGAAATCCCAAAATTTTAACACTACAGAAGTTGTTGGGGTGTTTTTTTATAAAAGGAAAATAATTTGTGGCTACGAAATAAAAATTTGAAAATAAGAAAAATCAAAGCTTATTTCTTTTTTTTTCGATGCACCCATTTTATTTATCCCTTTGGTAACGAAAAAAAAAGAAATAAACATGATTTAAAGGGTTTTTTTTCGTTTTGCCCCATATTAAATATTCGTTGTTTACCCCCAAAATTGGCACAACTTTTTTTTGTGTTATAATTTGATTTCAGCCAAAGTAAGTTTTAAACCAAAATTGCAATTTTGAAAACCCCCTAGGGGGCGGCGCTCGCTCCCAAATTTGGGCAAAATTTTGGGGCCTCTTTTAAAATTTTGATTCCCCCTAGAAAATTATGGGGAAAACAGCTCGCGCTTTTTGATTGGTAAACTTGGGGGGGAAACCCCCTGCTTCAACCAATCAGCCGTTTCTGCCTTTTTATGTATTTTGAAATGTCCCCCTTTGGGGTTTGATTGGGCCAGTTTTTTTCCCTAGGATAGAATGGGACTGTTTGCTCCTATTTGTTGGTCAATTTCCTTCCCTAGGAATTTTTTAATGGGACTTGTCGCTCCCATTTTTTGATTGGTGGTTTATGCCACCCAAAGAGAATAGTTTTCAAAAATTTTTAAATTTTGTCTTTCCCCGGGAATTCTCTCTATGGGAATTCCCTATGTAGGCCGGGGCTCGGCGACGAAATCGTTTTTCGGGTTTTTAAACTGCTTTTTTTTTAAAAAAGTGTTCGGTCTTTATCGGGAGAATGTTTTACCGGGGATAAAAAATAAATTTGTTGTTAAAACTTCAAGCCACGCGGCGCTGGGGCGCCCGGAGATTTGGTGCGGGTCATTTCTCCCAAATTTTGGTATAAAGGGGGGAAGTAGGGTCGCGCTTGATTGGGGGGATAGCCAAGCACCCCCTAGCTCGCCAAAAAAGCTTTTTTCTTTTTTTTACTGTATTTTGAATTATCCCCCCCCTGGGTTTTTGGTTTGGGCTACACTTCTCCCCTTTGCTAGAAATGGGGTTTGGATCCTATTTTTGATTGGCTGAGTAGCCAAGACCCCCCTAGTCAGCCAATCCCCCCCCTTTTCGAATTTTTTTGTATTTTTTTTAATTATCCCCCCGGGGGGGTTTTTTATTTTGGTTTAATTCTTCCCCCAAAAGTTTTAATGGTTTTAAATGTCCCCTTTCCCATTCTGATTGACCAGTTTCTGCCCACCCAAAGAGAAAAAGGTTTTTAGATTTTTAATTAAGTCTTTCCGGGGAATTTGCAAAATTTTTATTTGTTGGGTATTGCGCGTTCTAGAGTTTTTGGAAAAAAAGTGTTTTTTTTTTATTTTTAAGTATTTTTTTCCCGGGGGAGCTCTCTTCTGACCTGTATTCCGCCTTTTTAAAGGCGATTTTTTTTTCCCCAAATTTATCCCCCAGCTGCCGGAGCGGAGGCCCCCCGGGGGATTCTGTTTTTTTTTTTTGGGCCCCCGATTTCCGGTTCCTGCTTTTTCGGTTTCCCGCTTCCCCTTCGCCCCTGCCGGAGGTTTTTGACCCAAAAAAAAAAATTTTTTCTGCTTGGCGGAGTGGCCGAGCCCCGGTTTTTGGGCGAGCCCAATGGTACATGCCTGGACTTAAAAAAGCACCCCGGCCCCGCCCCGGAAGGGAACACCGCGCCCCACCGCCCCCACTGCCCGCCCGGGCCCGCCCCTTCATGGGGGACCGGCCGAAAGTGGGGGAAGCTGCGCCCGACGGGGATTCGGGGGGGAGGCGCGTGTACCCCAAAAAAAACAGGCTTTAAACCCCGTTAAATCCCTGGCGCCATTTTGCCAAAAAGGCGTCAAAAAAAAAAAACGTGCCTTGAAAAAATCGGGGGCAATAGTTTCCCCAGGGGTAGTATAACAATGCGCCTTTTTTCACAAACGGAGGGAAAAAACATATGTAATGCGCCTCAACAGGCGCTTTGCGAAACCCGGGGGCCCCACAGGGTACCATATTTAGGCGCATTACAAGGGTGTCGCCCCCGGCTTTAAAATGGGGTAGCTTTGGTGTGGGGACATTTCCCCATTTAAGAGGAGTGGAAAAAAAATGCTCCTGACATGTGCGAAAAACCTATCATCAATACAAAAAACGTCTGATCCCGGGTGCTTGCCAAAAAAGGGTTTTTGCCACCAAATTTTTAAAGTCGGGTTTTGGGTTAAAACCCCTTATTTTCATTTTCCCAAAAATGAAAATGCTTATATGTTTTAAAACCCAATGTGATCTTTGGATTTTTTTTTGGGGATATTTTATATTATATTAAAAATTTTTTCCAAAAAAATTTTAAAAATTTTAAAATTTTATTTTAAATTTTATGTATATATATATTATATATATATATATATATTATATAAAAATTATATATATATTTTATATTTATATTTTATTTTCTTTAAAATTTTATATATTAAATATTTTTATACACCCCAAATACCCAAAAAAACCACAGCATCCAAAATGATCCCCCTGTATTTCCCCCCTGTATATAACCCTGGGGTTATACCCCCGTGTGGTTATACCCCCCTGTTAGCTCCCGTAGGTTCTGGGCCCCTGTATAAAAAGCCCCCTGAATTTATGGCCCCCTGTTATAGCTCCTTGAGGTTATAAACCTGTATTTAGGCCCTGTAGGTTAACCCCCTACATATAGCCCCTGTAATTATAGGCCCCAGTTTTCCCCCGTAGGTTATAGTTCCCATTTATATACCCCCCCTGTAGGTTATAAAACCCCCTGTATATGCCCCCTGTAGGTTACAACCCCTGCAAATAGCCCCTGTAGTTTAGGCCCTGTGGTATATGCCCTGTTAAGCCCCCTGTAGGTTAACCCCCATGTAGGTTAAAGGCCCCCGAAAGTTATGGCTCTGTATATAGCCCCCTGTATTTTTTGCCCCTTTTTATAGCCCCCTGAAGGTTTGACCAAAATAAACCCCCCTGTGGTTATAAAACCCCTGATATGGGCCCCCTGCATATGCCCCCTGGGGGGTTATACCCTTGCACATAGCCCTCTGTTATAACCCCCGTAGTTTATGATCCCCTGTTTAAAGCCCCCTGTTTTATGGGCCCCCTCCCTAAGTCCTGTATAAAGCCCCCGTAGCTTATAGGCCCCATGTATATAGCCCCCTGTAAGTTATAGACCCCTGTAAATAGCCCCCCTTGGTTTACCCCCTGTATATGCCCCTTAGGTTATGGGCCCCCAAGTATTGCTCCCGTGGGTTTATAGGCCTCTTATTAGCCCCTGTAATTTTATCCCCCTGATATACCCCCCCGAGGTTATAGGCCTATTTTTTTAAACCCCCAATGTAGATTTGGGCCCCCATGTATTACCCCTCTGTAGGTTATACCCCCCTGTTATACTTTTTTATTTAAAGGGGCCCTTGACTTTAAAAAAAAAAATATTAAAAAGTTTTATCACCTCTTCGCTCCCCGCCGGGACCCCTCCTAGAGCTTCGCCCAAAAGATGTAGAGAACTAAAAAAAAGTTTTTGCCCGTGAAAACGAAAAGAATGTTATCTCCCCAATTTCAATCTTTCAATCCCTTGTTTACAGTTCGGAGCGTAACCGAAAAGCGTGATATCACGGTAAACTGTACTTCTCATCTGTGGAAAATACAGTGGCACAGGAGGCGATGACATTGTCTCCTGTGGCGCATAAAGATGCGGTGGGTCCGGGCCTGTACACCAGTTTGCCGCCCGGACCCGCCAGAGGTTATAACGGTTATAACTGTTTGAGGGAGCAGTACTTCATGTAGTGCAATAATTTGGACCAGTTGGGATGATGGTATACAAACTTTCAGTGCCTGTTGACGAATAGGCCATGCAAAAGTGTTTTCTGGGATTTTCGTCCAGTAGCAGGGGCACTTTTATGGGCCCTAATCACTATTTTATAACCTTTATGGCCACAATAAGGAAAACTCTGGGGTTCATAGTTTCTTGGGAAAACCCCTCACTCCCCCTTTTGTAATTTGGGGGCCGCCCAAACTACATCGGGGTTAATCCCACCCCGGGGCAATAATAGCTTATTGACTGCTTCCACCTTGATAGTTTCTGGAAATAGGGCATTTGGGGAATAAGTTCTATAAGCTACAAGGCTAAAAGATTCACTTCAGAGCTTGTGTCGATCAGTGCATCTAATTCTTTGGAATTAATATTTACTACAGGTCTTTTACCAACTATATTTTAGTCTCATGTTTTTTTGGTGTGGGGCAAATGCTTACTTTTTATCCCCTTTTCTTCGGGCCCCTTTAAACTAGGCTGCTTTGGGTTTTTTAACCCCGGACCCTTCTTTTGCTTTGGTGTGTTTTGGC